>JAWMRC010000142.1:1292875-1307796 GCA_035584755.1 Thripadectes ignobilis | reverse complement strand
CCTGGGACATTGTGGAGGAATCCCCATCCCTGGAGGGGTTTATGGGATGAGTAGATGAACAGGCTGTGCCTGGGACATTGTGGAGCCCCCATCCCTGGAGGGGTTTCTAGGATGAGTAGATGAACAGGCTGTGCCTGGGACATTGTGGAGGAATCCCCATCCCTGGAGGGGTTTATGGGATGAGTAGATGAACAGGCTGTGCCTGGGACAGTGGGAGAATCCCCATCCCTGGAGGGGTTTCTAGGATGAATAGATGAACAGGCTGTGCCTGGGACAGTGGGAGAATCCCCATCCCTGGAGGGCTTTAAAAGCCACGAGGATGTGGCACTTGGGGACCTGGATCAGTGGTGGCCTTGGCAGTGCTGGGGGAATGGTCAGATTCAGTGACCTTAGAGGGTTTCCCACCCAAAATGATTCCAGGACTGTATGATCCTATGAAAATTCCTTGTGTTTTCACTCCCAAAAGGCCAAGGTGAGGCCATCTCTGCCCTCCTGGCTGTGCCCAAGGCAGACAGACCATCACTATGAGAACGATTTATTTCTGGCTCAAACTAGGACACCTCAGCAAGGAGGGATGAGGAGAAGACACTTTATTCTGACTTGATTTGGAAGACCAAACCCATGTGTGTTGCTCCTCAGTGGGATGGAGACACCAACCCTGTGGCCCAACAGCTCCAAGAGGTCAGTGGCTCTGGGCTGCTGCAGGAGGGGCTTTATTTGGGGTGAATATACATTGAATAAATGGAGTGATGAAGGTTTGCTGCAGCAGCCCTGCTTTCCCCTCATTTTAGGGGCCCATTTATCAGGGATATCCCTTTTTACTGGATAATGTCACCACTGCACACTGGGAAACACGTTTTGTTCAAGGGAAGAACCAAACCCGCTCGCCAGGAGGTTTTCTGTCTCTGCCACTAATTTCAGTCACGGAGACCCAGCCGTGATTTCCCACAGCACATCTGGATAGAAATCACAACATTTGGGGGATACAATTCCGAGCCTGTGGCAGCCTGGCTGTATCTCCTGGAAGTCCAGCAGCCTCCTCACAGCTCTGCAGAGAAGCTGCTCCAGAGGGACCTTCCGAGAGCACCGGGCACCCTCTGGCAAACCTTGGGCTCCAGAGACAACACATCGCCCTCCTTTTCAATTTTCCAAAGGCACTTTGGAGTCCTGGGAAAGAAATCTTTTCATTCCTCCTGCAACTGTGTTCTCTTTGGCTCTGCTTCCATTGCCTGGAGAGGGGCTGGGCAGAGCCCAATCGAGTCCATCAATGGGGCTGTGATGCTCCACAGCCCTTGCCTAACCCAGGCTTTGGGAGCACAGCCAGTGCTGGGGAGGGCCCAGGGAATGCCAGGGAATGCCAAGGAATGCCAGGGAATGCCAGGGAACCAAGTTTCCCTGCCATGGGCACCGTGGGATGCAGCCCTAGAGTGGCTCAGGGAGGCACAGCACCCTGTGATGCTCCCACACTCATTCCCACCAGCTTTTCATTATGCTTAGAATGATATCAAAGGCTGTATTTTTAAGTAAATTATGGATTTAAGACAGGATAGTTCATCTTCTTTCAAGAGCTCCTTTTGGCTGGGCCAGGGAATGCTCTGTGGTCTGCCCTTCTGCCTTGTCTGAGCTCCTCCACCAGCCATGCATCCTACAGAGATCTTTGCCCACCCCACAGCACCCAAAGCCCACTCAGTGTCTTCCCCTGGGCATCCAACAACCTGCAAACACGAGCAAGTGCCAGAAAAACCCTCCCAAACCTTGTCTGTTCTTTGCTGTTGGTAGAGCCAGCAGCTAAATAAATACATAAGAAAATATAGGAAGATTCCCATGTCATGGCTATCAAACCCAGGGTATTTCTACTCTTTCAGCACTTTGATTTGGACAAAAAAATTGGTAAAAAAATAACAGCTGAATGTCCTCGCTGTGTATGAGCCTTCTGTGGGCAGCAGGGAATTATTTTCTGCTGGCCACAAGGTCTGCACCCCGGCATAAAACTGCATTTACACGAGCCCTTCCCCTCCTGCCTGTGATGGGGAGCAAACCCCCACCCAGCAGGCAGCCTGAGGGCTCCTGGGACACTGAAAATGTGAGGTTTTTGCCTGCAGAACAAATGCATTGACTGAGAGAAGGGGCAGCAGAAGGAAGGCCCTGGAGGTGCTGCCCACCCTGCAGCTGGGACAGGTTGGAGTGCCAGGGATGCTCAGAAAGGAAACCCCCCTCCCTAAAATGGCTGCAGAGAGAAGGTCTCTGCACTCACTTCCTGCACACTGGAGATATTTTCACTTAAAAATATCCACTTACAGGCAGGTTGAATCTCAAAACAGCATTTTCCACTAAAAAAAAAAAAAATTAAGCAGTCAGTAAAATAAAATTAAAAACCCCCACCTTCAAAAATGTCTCCAGTTATTTCTCCTTCATTTTTCCCCCCCCTCAATTAAATTAATTTAAAAAGAGTGAAAAATGCTTTATGCCCTAAGAGGCTGAAAGCTCTGGTGTCAGCTGAAAGTGGCAGTGCTGCTCTCAGCTCCAGCCCTCGCTGCAGGCACCTCTGCTTTGAAGCCTTTGAAGTGTTTGTGGCACAGGAAGAGTCTCTCCACAGAGAACACCAGTCAGTTATATATATTTAATGTGCAAAGTGTGTGTGAGTGTGTTTGTGCTCCTCTAATGTGCATTTTCACAACACAGAGGGGAAAATAGGGAGGAAATCTTGACTTGCAGAACAAAATTGAGGGGAAAACCCCCTGCCTTGTTGAGAGCTCTGTGAGATGCTCCCAGCCCTCAGCCAGGAGGTTACTCCAGCATCCTCCTGCAGATGCAGATGGAACGACCTGCTGACCCCCAGAGGGACCAAAGCAGTTCTTTTATGGGACCTGCTCCCACCTCTGCCAGCAGCAGGATTCCCTTTTAGAGCTTAGAGGAAATAATGGCACCAAAAAAAGCATGGAAAGGCCAGGAGCAAAGGGGCTGAGGATGCCCATCCTGGCTGGGAGCTGAAGGGCAGCTGGACCCACCCCCAGGGCAGCTGGGACAACCCCCTGAGCTCATCTGGGGGATGTGGGGCCAGAGCAATGCAATAAATCGGATTAAAGGGTGGATTTGGGAGCTAATTATTTGACTTACAACGTAATGACCTCGCTTGTGGAGTGAGGTGGGGCTTGAAAGGCAGGGCTGGTGCAAAGTGTCCACCTCAACCCCCAGTAGGACCAACTTTGAGGCTGGTTTGTCTGAATTGTTGAATTTCCCTAGTTTTTTGGGGCAGGGAAATATTTAAAGTGGATGGCCCTATTTCAGAAGGTGTTTATTCCCCGTGCCCTGCAATTGTCCCAGCCCGTGAGCAGTGAGGTTTAATCAGGAATAAAATCTTAAATGAGCCAGCACAGTGGATGTTCTTGGAGCACTGGGTGGTTTGGGGAACATCTTCTCCCACTGACTTCTCCCAGGAGAAAACACCAAAAACTGTTACAGCATCTGAAAGGGAAGAACAATCACGTCCTGTGACTTTACAAAACTGTTTCTGAGGACATGTGACATATTTTGCCAGGGAAATGTTTGCCAGGTCTAGGAGTGGCTCTTTCTGCTCAGCATTTGGTGCTTCTTTGGATGTAAACCCAGGGCAATGCTGGATAATAGACAGGGAAATAAATAGATAGGAAATATAAATGTAACCCTGTGTTTCCCACACATTTGCCCTTTGTGCCACTTTGTTTTTCATTTTTCTGGCTTTTCTGGAGCCATCAGTGAGTCAGCCAAGGTCAGGTGAGACTTTTTGCCTCTTTGCTGATCCTGAACCTTGTAAAGCTTCAATCTACTCGTCCATAACCAAATGTTGAGTCCCTACCAGTTGGGTTAATTAAAGTGCATTTTTACAGCTCTGATAATAATCACCACAGCAGTGGCTGTGCACTGTTTTTTCATTTGATATTTCTTTTTAACACTGGTCACAATGTTCAACCCACTGGATCTTCTAGGTCGAGCCAAAGGTTCTGATTCTGCCTGGGGATATCAAGTTGCAAGAGAGAAGTCTCATGACAATTCCCAAACTAAATGCAGGACAGAATCATGGATATAACTCAAAAATTAGTGATTTTTGTTTTTTTTAAGAGGAGGAGAAAATCTTAATAGGGAAAAAAGTGTGAGAAGCAAGAGAGCTCAGTGACTGTGCAGCATTGATTGAGAATCAGGCTCTGCCAAGCAGGGTGGAAAGGAGCCCTCCCCAACCCATTCGGTGTATGGTTATTAGTATTGATATAGTATTTCCCTTGGCTCCCAAGAGAAAAATTGGGGAATGAATTAGGTAAAAAAAAAAATACATTCCTGTGAATAATTTTTTTCCAATTCAGACTTTTTTTTTTAGGAAACGGGACGGGGGGAAAAAAATCTGCTCCTCAAATGTCAAGGACTTGAAAGACTAAAACTACCTCACCGGAATAAATAAATTAACCCAGCCGACAGGACTGATGCTCTGCAGGCACCAGGGATTAAATAAATTCACCAAATTCAAAGTGCTGTTGCAGATAAGAGCTCTTTGTGCTGCTGCATGTCCAGCTTATTGATCAGGGGGCACTCCTGGGAAGGGGGCTGGGGCTGGCAGGGCTCCATCCTGCCCCAGGGACAGCCCACTGCCCAGAGCTCCTCCTTTGTCTTAATTGCCTTTGGGTCTTAATTGCTGCCCCCCATCTGTGCCCACCCCGGGCCCTGCCTGAGGGGCCAGAGGTGCTCCAGAGGGTGCTGGCTCAGCAGGGTGAGGGCTGGGGCAGGACAGTGATCCTGGGAATCAATCTCCATCCCTGTGCTTGTCTCCCACAGGGGTGTGAAGCCCCAGCACTCCTTGTTGTGTTGCATGGGGGCACTGCCAGGGCAAGGGGACCCCAAACTCAGGTGCTGGAGGCACCTTGGGATGGAGATACTTGTTCTGCAGACCCCCATTTAGTCACATGAGCCCACCAAGGCAGCACTGTGTGCGTGGCCAAGGTGGAAACCCTACCAGTCCAGATAAGACAGAAAGAAGAAGTGGAAGGGTTGAAGTTGCTGCTGGGTCAAAGCAACCCCATGGGGGGTTATGCACACCCAGCTGGGCTGAAGGCTGGTGAGTTCCAACCAGTCCCTCCACACCAACACTGAAGGACATCTCTTTCCTCCTTTGAAAGCTCTCCTGCCCCTGCTGCAGAGCTCGGCTCTCCTCTGCAGGTTGCTCTGAAGAGCCAGCAGAGCTCTGCAAACACAGAATTTTAGAATTTACCAGGAAAGAGAAAACCCTCCAGGCCTCTGGGGGTGGGAGAAAGGAGCTGGGCATGGCAGTGATGCTCTCCTGGAGTGCTGCTCCACTGGGCCATCTCTCCTTGGGTGAGATGGTCCCAAGCACCAGCACCTTCCCAGCCTCAGGGTATCCTCAGGTCTCAGTTTTGGGGTAAAAGAGCTGACCTGACCAAGAGGAAAAACTCCCCTGTGTGAAAGGACCTAAAGGGACTTGACTTTTGGGTAACCTCCGGTTTGGCAGATCTCCCAACAGCCAACTTCACCAAAATCCAGGCTCTTAACCTCAAGACACATCTCCTCTCCTCCCTAACTCTGCCTCCTGAGCACGAGCACAGGGCCTGCATTTCAACACCCAGGATTCATTAATATTTCCTGCCAAGTGCTCAGTAAGTAGCAAATAAAGCAGGAAGTGTCCCAGATGTTGGAAAGAAAAAATGGAATTATTCATTGCTTACTAACATCAAATGCTAATGTGAGAAAAGCATCCTTGAAGAAATCCTTGACTAAAATTCATCAGAGTGATGTGAAATCACTGTTTTAATTATGCATCTTTGAATGTATTTATTAGTGCCGGTTCTGATCTGACTTACAGATGTTTAGCAGTGATAAGGGTCTGCTGCAGCTTCGGAATGACTCGTGATTTAGAATGACAAAACTTGGATCAGAATTAGGTCCTTGTCACTACTCTATAATATCCTTTCATCAGACTTCCTCACATTCAACAGATGAAAGCAGCCGTGGTTTCTGCAATTTCAAATCTCACCACCGAGCTCGTTAGGTTGGGCTTGGAAACTTCTCCTCCAGAAATGATGATTCGCACACAAAACTTTGCCTGCTTGAGTTCTGCTTGGCACAGGAAACTCGAGAGCAAAGTGAACTCTCAGCCCCACCAAAATGGTGTGTTGGTTACCCTTGTGCTGGCTACAAATGTTGGATTTCGATAGAGGAGGTGAGTCTTGAGTTATGCAACTCTCTTATTGTTGGGACTGTTGTATATATATCAATATCTAATACTGGCACATTTGCCAAGCCTGGGGGAGAGGCTGGGATTTCACCCAACACCAGATGACTATGGGAGAGCACGTGCTCAATACCAAAGGTGCTTAAAATAAACCTCCCTCTGTTCAAGACTGATCCAAAGCCACGTGTTTTCCCAAAGAATGATGGAGTTTTAAACTATTGCTTGTTCTAGAGCTGATCCAGAAAGAGCAGGTCTCCAGGGACGCTTTGCTCCCTAAGGCATGACTGCATGATTAAACTAAATGTATTCCATAAATGCCTTGATGACATTAAACTAAATTTTTTAAAGAACAGACGGAGAAAGTTAATAAATATTTCATTCTATAATATAAAACTCACTTCTATATTCACAACTTCAGGGATCCTCAGCTTCACAGATATCAATAAGTCTGATGGATTTCTTGCTGCATTCTCATTCTTCTGCCCTGGTCTCTCTTATGGGATCATCATTTCTGCATGCTTGGGTTGTTTTATGGGATCAGTGAAAGGCAAGTGACTGTAAATCTTGACCTCTTCTGCTCCTGGATTATATACTTTTATTCTTTGTGACCATAAGTGTTCGTCTCCACATTGAATAGATAATTAAATGACAAAAATTATTCAAAGGGAATTTATAGTGAGAAATTATCCCTCAAAGAACTGATGGGGCAGAGGCATAACCCGAGGAGATATCAGGGAAAAAAACCAGTTCAGAACAGCCAAATAAAACACTGAAATATGTGTGTTTAGAAATGCCCATTTCCTGGGAAAACCCATGATTTTTACCTGCATATCCCACATCTATTCAAACAAAACTTCCATGAAGGGAAAGCAGTGTGGATATTGCCTAAGACCTGGAGCCCAAGCCTGCTATTCATATGAAAGGACTAATCTTTCCATGTGGGAATTACACTTTCTCACTCTATGGATGCCATGAATCTTGTAAAAGAATAATTAGAACTTGCTCCAAAAGGAAAGAAATGGCAGACTGGAATAATATTTTAGGAAGAGCATTAACAAACAGTTTTATACTGCCAACAATCTTCTAGAAGAGATTTACATTCCATTATTAATTAAGTGTTCTGAGTCAATAGCACGACACGAAGCTCAGGAGATGCGTGTGGAGCACAAGCTGACATCCAGGAGAACTGCACACATTTGGAGCAAGTCTCATTTCACATTCATGCAAATGAGCTCAGCAAGCAAGAACCCCAAAAACTACTTCAAAGCATCACCATCCAGCCCGAAAAACACGACGAGATCAAATCTTTGTCACTTCTCAAGTGCCTTTGCAAACCTCTGCGTTTCCAGTGTGAATTATTGCACCCCCAGGACCTGCAGGGTTTGGTGTAGAATTCGGATGTTCTGGCACTGCCCTGTCAGACAGGGGACACCTGAGTGACTGCAAGCATTTAAAGATATCTAAATGATATGTAAATTGCCTTTTTTGAGCTGGCTCTTGGGCAGTGTCCATGGAATACCTGGCCCCACCACTGGCTGACACCACAGCAAAGCAAATCAAAGCCACCAGTGTCATTGTCCCCTTCCCCTTTCCCCCAGCTCTGACCACCTTTCCCTTTTTTGAATTGAGCAACCTCACAAAACTCTGCCCAGGGAAAACATGGAATTCAGAGTAATGACAAAAATTGTTCAAAGGGAATTTACAGTGAGAAATTATAAGAACTGATGGGGCACAGGCACGACCCCCAGAGAGCTCCTGATATCATGTTATTGTCCCCTTCCCTCACTCCTGACTGTCTTTCAGTCCTTGGGATGACAATCCCACAACATTCTGTTCCGGGAAAATATTGAATGTGGAGTAGCACATCGCTGGAAAGAAACACTAATGAATTCAGGCTAAGTTTGATGCCACAGCAATTGCTTTATTCCCTTACTGAAGTTAGGTGCAGGTACATTTAGATCTCCCGAATCAGGGCTTTTAAGGAAAAAAACTTTCTCGTGTTTCCCGACATCCCATTAAACAGGTTGTCCTTTGACGTCAATTAGAGTCAGCTAAGAAAAAAAATCATCTTTAATTGCTTTCCAGAACCCGAGATTAGAACATCCCCTCGCAGGCACATTCGATTGCCTTTTACAAGAACAAGGATGCTGGGAATGCCATAAAACCCAGGCTCTGCTGCATAGGGATGTGGGGCCCTGCTGGCAGCCCTGGAGCTGCCTGTCCTTGGGCTGCAGAGAAACCCCCCCCAGCCCTAAATTCCTCCCAAGTGTAAAAGCGATGGGGCTGGGGCTGGGTTTGGGTGGGCAGTGGTTGGACATCTCTGCTCTGGGACAGGCTGAGAGAGCTGGGGGGTTCCAGGGAGACCTGAGAGCCCCTTGCAGTGCCTAAAGGGGCTCCAGGAGAGCTGGAGAGGGATTTGGGACAAGGCATGGAGGGCCAGGACACAGGGAATGGCTTTGAGCTGAAGGAGGACATATTCAGATTAGATATTAGGAAAGAAATTCCTGGCTGGGAGGGTGGGCAGGCCCTGGCACAGGGTGCCCAGAGAAGCTGTGGCTGCCCCTGGATCCCAGGGAGTGTCCAAGGCCAGGTTGGACGGGGCTTGGAGCAACCTGGGCTGGTGGAAGTTGTCCCTGCCCATGGCAGGGGTGGAACAGAATGAGCTTTAAGGTCCCTTCCCACCCAAACCATTCTGTGGATGCTCCGTGCCCCACCCCTGCCCCACAGAAGAGGGAGTGTGATCTATCCTGACAATTAGAGCTACAAGAACGATCTAGTCCTCAAAACTTGTGTCTGGGTCTTTGCACCACCCATTTTCCCCAAGCCTTCTCCAAATCTGGCTTACTCGAGGGACTTCATAATGTCTCTGCCCACCAGGAAGAAGAGGAGTCCAGCCAGCAGCACCAGGGGCACCCCGGCTGCGGCGAACATGAAGGACCACCCATAGTAGACGTGCACGGGGACATCATCCAGGCACCTCTCGCTCCTCTCCAGAAGGATGTACTTCTGGAAGTCAGCAGCAAACTCCTTCCACATCACGAAGAGGAACACCAGCAGGAGAAACAAACCTCCTGGAAAGAGAGAAACCATCCTGAGCACGGCTGATGTTCCCAGCAGGACCTGAATTCCTCTCCCACGGGGGGGGTTTTGCCTCTTTCATTTTTAATTTCTCTGAGATGAATGAGGAGACACCAACACTTTTCCCTTTTTCATATCTACCTTTCCAAGCAGTGTCAGATCCAATTTCCACTAGAAATGCAAAGATATGGGAATCAGTCCTGCTGATGGCATCTGAACCTGCCACCTCCAGCAGGTACAGATGACCCTATTTTGTAAGGAAATAACACATAATAGAGTGGAGAAGGCACGTAATCGTGAGATCTCAACCTTGGATGGGCTACAAAATAACAGAATAATAAAAAGGATAATAAGCAACTTTTACCAGGGGGCTACAAAGATTTCCCATTGGCAAGTGAGACCTCCTTGCCCTCCCTGGAGCCACACAGGGCAGGGCTGAGGCCACACAAGCCTGAGCAGTGAGTGCAGGGTCAGCATCTCCCCAGGAGGGGTCTGCTCTCCTCAGAGCCTCTCGGGGCTTGCAGGATGCCCATGACCCAAAGAGATCTCCCCAGGGACCTCTCCATCTCGGATTTCCAGCTGCATTCCTGGGAAAGGTCAGCGGGAAGAGCTCGGGCACATCTGAGAAGCACGTGGGGAACAGGCACCTCCTGGACCTGGTGGCTTTGGGGTCTGCAGTGGGACGGTGGTCAGAGGCTGCAGGTTTGGTGTCCCCATGTGAAGCCGGTGACAAAAACGAGAGTGGCCCAAATACTGTTTTCTGTGTATCACTAAAAATATCTATTAGTGCATTTTAAATTCCACATAGATTAAGACTAAGTAGTGGTGGTGTGATGACAGGTCTGAAAGCACTTCAGTAGTATCAGATCTCGGTACTTCACAGCCAGAAGCTGCTATTTTTAAAAGGTGCTGTATAACATATAGATATACACACACACATATGAAAGAAATACATCACAGCTTATAATATTTTTATGGTAGAAGGGAACAGCTCGAAATTAATTCAGTTGACAAGTTACCACACAGCTCTGGGGATGTGTTGTGGCTTCTGCAGGATTTAATTTCTCCCCTTGCCATTTTTAAATCAAAGGTAGTTGTAGTGTATTTAATTATTCTTCCTGGCAGCTTACACACTCCAAAATCCAACTCTCGGGTAGGAAGGGAAGGGGGTAAAGCCTGACGTTGATTTATCTGCTTAGTGATTACTGAATCCTCACTCAGAGAAAACATGTCAGTGTTTTACTGTCATTCTCTTTCTAATGGATATAAACACACTGCGGAGCCAAAAATGAGATTTACGTGAAGGTAAGAGGGTTCAAAGTTCTCTCTCTGAGTTCTAGAGAAGAGCTGCCCATCCTAAGTTGTCCCCTCCATTAAACTGCCTCCCTTACCCTAAAAAACAGAATCTTATCAACCAGAAATTGGTGCAACCATCTGAATGTTCTTTACCTCACCCTCCCTGTTCTTTCGAGTGGCTTTCCCTGATGTGGGGAAGTCCTTGTGTTTGCTGGAGAGGCAGGCGAGGAGTTAAACAGCAGCTGCTGCACCATTTGCATCTTCATTGAGGTTTTGATACCACTTGAAATTAAGTGCACAAATAAATATTTTACCCTTACCATGATAGTTGTATGCTTAAAATACCAATTATTCTACTGTAAGAAAACCGGCGTGTGCTTAAATAGTCGCATGTCCTTTACAAAATACAATGTATTGATAAGAAGGCAATTAAGTCTTTATTACCGATGTAATTTAAAATTAAATTAATTAGACAGCAACTGAACCTTGAAAAGTGCTCTTTTAAAGATCAATTTCTATTTCATTAACTTATAATACCTATGGTAAGAGACACAAATGAAAACGTAGCCCCAGTGGGACGGAGGACGTGGGTCTGGTAAAGTACTTTGGAATTCTCCTATTTTTCTCTAAATAACCAGGAATTCTGTGCTGCCTCATCCCAGGACAATTTAAATGCCCTAAGTCTCATTTTTTTGATGTAATCAGATCAAAACCTTGCAGTTCTTACTGAGGAGGGTGTGAAAATTCCAATGAGTGAGTGCCACCATCCCTAGCCTCACCAGGAGACAAGGACTGGGAACTGATCCCTCCCCTGGCCCCTGGAGAGGCACCAGGGCTTGGTATGGAAGGATTTATTATTAAACAGGTACTGGAGGTGATGGCACAGCCATGGCATCTAAATTAAGAATGCTTTCACACTCTGGGAAAATGACAAGGCAACGCCAAGGCAGCAGCCTTCTTCCCTGGGTTAATTAGAGCGGAGTGCCGAGTTGCCCCAGGGATTTACACCCTGGCCCCGGTGGGAGGAGCGGAGCAGAAGGGCAGGGGCAGCCAAAGCGTGGTGGGAGCACAGGGAAGGGCAGCCCAACAAATGTGCAGAGCCAAGAACACCTCTTGGGAGCAATCACAAGTGCTCCTGAGACTGCCTCAAATTTGGCACAGCTACAGCCATCAGCAGACTCTGCAGAAGGAGGAAATCGGGAGGTTTCACCCCCGTGTTACCAAAGTGTTGGCATTTTTGCTTGAAAATGCTGCTTTCTTTTGGATTCCTTATCTTTTTACCACCTCCTTCCTGGGGCTCTTAGTGTTGGACACAATGGAAAGTTATCTTCATTTCCTGCCAGCTTTTGATGTGCAGAGACAGATTCCCTCCTGTCTCAGGCAGCAAAATGAAAAACTGGGGAAAAAAAGAAGTAATTTTCTGCCCTAAAAGTGAGCCTGGCATTGGCACCCACACCCATGAGACAGGACATGTGTTGGGTTTGGGGAAGGGGAAGTGAAGACCTCACCAAACCAAACCATCCCCACGACCTTCTCAGCATCCCCGTGGTTTCTATCAATGGAAATGACCCCAGTGTCCCTTTTGCTTCTCTCCTTCTCCCTCTTTGCTCCTGTTCATCAGGGTGGTACAGGACAAAATGAACTGTGAAACTCCACCAGTGGCACCTTCTGGGGAGGGGCTGATTGCAAGGACATTGCAGTGGGCAGTGGCTCTGCCTCCCTGCAGGACAGGAGCCCCTGGGTTCCATCCCCACCCCACAGGGGGACACCCAAGCCGAGCTCTTCCTTTCTCTCCCTTTATTTCCTTGGGACACCTTTATAGCTGCCAGTTGTAGGGACAGAGGAGTGAACCCAGTCTTTAACTCTTATTCTGGGGAAGCTGCTGAACTTCCGTGCAATCTGCTAATTATGAGAATAATGAACTTTGACTCCTTCTCCTCTCTCACTGGTTGCCTCTGAAGGATGTTAATAAGAAATGGAGGGGTGACCTTCAGCTGCCCTTCCAGAACTGTCAGCCCTCCTCGTGGGGAGCCTGAGACTGCCAAAGTGCTGCTGGATTTGGGAAGTGGAATCTGACCAAAATATTCACCACTTTAACTCAGAGGACTGGGAAATCTGCTTTTTTATCCTACACTGTTGGATCATGCTGAAGAACAGGTTGGTCCCACCATGGGCAGGGATGCCACCCACCATCCCAGGTTGCTCCAAGCCTCGTCCAGCATGGCTTGGACACTTCCAGGGGTGGGGCAGCCACAGCTTCTCTGGGCACCCTGTGCCAGGGCCTCACATCTACACTCTGAAATGCTTCAGAGAAATGAAAACTGAGGAGCACGAGGTAGAGAAAAGGAAGAAGTACAAGCCAAGCTGTCAAAGAGCTTCCAGAAGCTGCAGCACAGAGTTCACCCAGCCCTCCCAGCGACATTGCAGAGATAATTAATCATGTTGGCATCTGACTATTGAAACAGGGGCACAGTTGGTGACCAGGCAGGATCTGCCACCCCCTGGAAATGCTGCAGCTCAGGCTGGGATGGCACAGGCTGGGAGGGAAGGTGCTCACAGGCTCCTTGCTCGTGCATTGCAGGGGTTTGGGGGAGCAGGCTGGGAGGCAGAGCTGCCCTCTGGGCACTGGATGTGCAAAGGCAGCAGCAAAGGGCAGAGGGGCTCTGGCACCCAGAGGAGGAAATCAAGGGACGAGGGACGTGGCTCCAGCCCTTCCAAGGGGCTCCCAGAAACACCTCCCATGGAGCACTCCATTGGTTCCAGTGCTGCCAAACAGTCATGTTTGTCCTCTTGAAAGTGCAGAAATAAAAGGCATCTCAGAGAGGAAACCCACAGGGCTTCTTGAGCAGTAACAGCTTCACCCTTTGGCTCCGAATTCCCCCAGTGATGGAGGGACACACACAACTCCTCAAGACCACATCAGCCTGGTTATCCCTGAATGTTTGGCAGTGCATTTGCAGTATCTTTAGAGCCTTTTGGTGGCAAAAGTTACATCATTTTGCAGTGATTAACCACAGCTGTGATGTCACAACCTCTGCCAAAAGGAGAGTGTTCATGGACAGAATAGAGCTGCCTCTGAAGGATTCCCTGCGAGGCTGGAGCCCCCTGTAGATGTGGTGCCCCCACCACCCGACTGCCAGACCACCTTCCCGCTCTACAAATTGCCAGCAATTTCACACTCCCTCAAGGAGAGCTCATTGCTGCAAGGGAGGTTAATTAACACTGACCCCCAGGCCATGATTAGAAGACAAGGCGAGCTTGCTCCTGGATCCTCCCTGCACATCCCACCATGCCAGGGAAAGGGGTGGCTGGGGACTCGAAGCTCTGGCAAGTCTATTGTTCCTACTGCTTAGTGCAATTATGC
The DNA here is from genome assembly GCA_035584755.1 of Thripadectes ignobilis. NCBI lineage: Eukaryota > Metazoa > Chordata > Aves > Passeriformes > Furnariidae > Thripadectes > Thripadectes ignobilis. The sequence goes on along the minus strand of JAWMRC010000142.1, from coordinate 1,293,844 downwards.
AAAACAGTTCCAGAAAGGATAACGAGAAAACAGCCATGCAGGGATGTATCCTGAATCCAGCAGGAAGTCAGGGCCAAGCAGGACCCCGAGGCCTGAGTTCAGGATAAAGCCCCCCCCCCCCCCAAAATAAAAGGAACAGCTGGAACACCAAGGGAACTTTGCTGCTGAAAAACATCTTGCATCCTCCTGCTCTCATTTGGATTGAGGATCCAGCAGGAAGTGTCTTCCAGCTGAACTCGCTCCCCTAACGACTGTTAATAACAATGATTGCTGTTCACATCGAAGCTGCATTAATACAAACTTCAGCTTTAACAGCAGCATCTTTGTCTGATGCCAAGAGGTTTATGTGATGCATAATCAGCTCTCCTAAGAAGTGTCACATTCTACGCCCCAGCCCTTTAATCAAGAAGTGGTTCAATAAAGTGCAAAAACAACGCAAAAAAGAAGGAAGACAGTTCAGTGTCGCTCGAGACCCTTTTCTGTGATATCTGTGCCCAAGATGCAGAGTGGGCACCCAGCCTGGGGCCATCTGCTGCCTCCCTGGGGCCTGGCTTCCAGCTGTGAAGAGAGATTTCCCTGCCCTGGTACAGCCATTGGACTATTATCCATTATGGGGTCACAAGAGCTCCACGGAAAGCTCCAGGCTTGGGGCAGAGTGGCTGGAACTCTGCTTGGTGGGAAAGGACCTGGGAGTGCTCAGCAGTGGCTGAACATGAGCTAGGGGCATCCAGATGGGCAAGAAGGGCAAGGGCACCCGGGTTACCCCAGCCCTGGTGTGGCAGCAGGACCAGGAGCAGTGACAGTCCCTGTGCTGGCTCTGCTGGGGCATCTCCAGTCCTGGGGCAGTTCTGGGACCCTCAGACAGGAGAAACCCCGAGGGGATGGAGGTGTCCAGGGAAGGGAAGGGAGCTGGGAAGGGGCTGGAGCAGCAGGAGGGGCTGGGGGAGCTGGGGGGGCTCAGCCTGGAGA
>JAWMRC010000142.1:1252556-1292805 GCA_035584755.1 Thripadectes ignobilis | reverse complement strand
CAGGGAGAGGGCTGTCAGGTGTTGGAAGGGACTGCCAGAGGGGCTTGGAGTGCCCAGCCCTGGAGGGATTTGAAAGATGTGTGGATGTGGCACCTGGGGACATGGGGCAATGTTGGGACCTTTCTTGTTAAGTATTTTCACTAATGTTTTCAGCCCTCCCCAAATTTGGGCACACTCAGAGCCCAAACTGAGAGCACAGCCACCACCTCCTGTGTGATTTATGCTGGCTATGAGGAAGCAGGACCCAGGGTAGGCTCTGTAATTAAGCTGTGGTTTTCCAGAGAAAGGCCTGGTTTCATTCCCAAGCCCTTCCCTCGGCACAGCTCAGCTGAGCTCCAGCCTGGAGCTGCTTGAGTGGCAAAAGAGCTTTTTTTTCTGAGTTTGAGTTCCTGGTATAAATCAAGTATTTCTACTAGTGAAGCCAGTTATGCCTCTCAAATACAGAAAGGAAAAAGCCCAAGTGATAATTCAATGGAATCATTTGTAACAGCAGTGGGAGTAATGAATAAATGCCTATTTTTAATTCATTTTCCTGCTGTGCCACTGCTTCATCTTTTCAGGTCTCCTTAAGCCAGCCCTCCCATTTTGGATGGCAGGGTTTGCCTTTCATCCCTCTGTGGGTTCCAGATGTTAACAACAGAGGCAGGAGCAGCTGAAATGCAAAGCCTGACTTCGGGGAACAGAGTGGGGCTGCTGCTGCCCAGGCTTAACACAGCTTTGCTCAAATGAAAGGCTCTGCCTGTCTGGGTTGCGTAGAAGAGTAGGAAAAAAAATAGTATTTTTCAAAATTCTCATCTTTGATTGGATTAAGCTCAGTCTGGAGAAAAAGAGACTGAGGAGAGACCTCATTGCAGTTCCCCCTTCCTCAGGAGGGGCAGGCACTGATCTCTGCTCTGTGGGGACCAGGGACAGCACCCAGGGAATGGCTGGAGCTGGGTCAGGGCAGGGTCAGGGGGGATCTCAGGGAAAGGTTCTTCCCCCAGAGGGCGGTGGGCACTGAGCAGGCTCCCCAGGGCAGTGGGCACAGCCCCAAGGGCTGCCAGAGCTCCAGGAGGGGTTGGATGATGCTCTGGGGCACAGGGGGTGACTCTTGGGATGGTCCTGGGCAGGGCTGAGGGCTGGACTCGATGATTCTGGTGCATCCCTTCCAGCTCAGCATATGCTGGGGTTGTGTGAAGAACTATCTTGCATAGGATAAGAGAATGCCAGGCTGGTTTGGGTTGGAAGGGACCTTACAGATAGGCAGGGACACCTTCCACTCCTGTTGCTCAGAGCTCATAGGGGTTTCATTCCAGAGGGGGGAAAGGGCAATCATTCACTCCAAGCAGTGCAGCTCCCACCTCAGCCCCAGCTGCCTCCCCTGCCCTCCACGCCCTTACCTGAGAGCAGCAGGAATCCCCCTCCCACCTTGTAGGAGCGGGGGCTGACGAAGGGAATCCCGGCGAGCAGCAGGAGCCCCCCAACCAGCGCAGCGGCCACGGCCAGCAGGATGAACGCCGTCCAGAAGCCCCTGTACACTGCACAGCAACAGGGAGGTCAGGGCAAACCCAGCTGAAGAGCCTGCCTTCCTTCAGCCCAGCCCCAGGGATTCTGTGGGTCGCTCCTGCTTCGGCACCAGCAAATACAACCAGTGATGGTGTCGTGCCAGGCTGAGCTGAGGCTCCCGCTCTGCCTGGAGCTGGTGAGGGTTCAGGTTGAATGTCGTGCCCTACATAATGGGATTGGAATGAGTACAAGGAGTTGGGAGGGATTGCCAGGGAAGCACGCCACCAAAGGGGGGAGAGGAAAGGACACTGCGCTGAGCTGGGCCAGGGGGGATGGAAAAGCTTGGCAAGAAAGGAAAGGAAACAGCAAAATTTGGAGAGGTGGAATCAGCCCAGAGCTTCGGCCTGTTTTAATTAACACTTGGGGAAGGTGCCAGGTTCCTGGTTTAAAAGAAAGGCACAGTGTTTGTTAGCAGGGCTGGAGGGAAATGGGGGCTCCTGATTTCCCCCATTAACAGCCTCGGTGATGCCGAGTGGGAGAGCAGGGCAGGGGAAGAGCTGCCTCCTCATCCACTGGGGTTGGGGAGACTTCACACAACCACCCCACCCAGAGCTGGGCAACCCTGGGTCCCTCACACCCCACGACATGGGCCAGGGTGGGATTCAGCCCGCTGATTCCAACCTCCCAGCAGCCAGGTCTCTTGCAGGCACTGCCATAAACCTCAGCCAAAGGGGGTGGTCTCCTGGCAGAGACCCTCTGACACCCCCTCCCTGCTGCCCTGAGCGATCCACCCGACCCCCTCCGACCACCACACCTGGCTCTGCCTGTTGTCGTGCAGGAGCTCCACTCAGAGAGGTGTAAGCCGAGCACGAGCAAGTGGGTAATGCTGAAATGATTCACACTTGAAAGAAAAATGATAGAGAGAAGATGCGTTTTCCTCATTTGAAACCATTTTGTCAGGAGAGCCACTTAGGGAGAGATAAGTATCTTGAACTCTCCAAAACCACTGAATTCATTTTCATGTTTAACCTCCCGTCACCCGTTCCTCTCCGGGAGCCTCGGAGGATGCAGATAAGGCAGAATTATCTGTGGAGCAGGTAATAGCTGGAGGACCCCTCTTCTTGGACAGCCTCCTGGCTTGGCAGCATTGGCAAATGAGGATGGAGTGGTTTGCAGTGAAAGGAGTGTTAGTGCTCCCTGCAGCCCCCAGGGCTCTCAGGGCTCGGGGCAGTGGAGGAGCCCGATGCTCCCACTGCCCCAAATGTGGGGCTGGGACACCCTCACCTCCCCAGGGCTCACAGGGTGGGCGTCAGGCAGAGCCCCCCCCGGCTCCTCTGTGGAATCAGTCAGGTTAGAAAAGACCTCTCTGAGCATCAGGATCTGTGTGAGCCCTGTCCCAGGAGAGGCAGCTGGGCAGGGTTTCATAGCAAGGCCTGACAGACACGGGCAGATGCCTCCAGCCCTTTATTTGGGATGGAAAAAATACTGTCCCTATCAGCATGGCCATTCAGAAAATGGACATTATTCCTGTCTCTCCTAAGCAGGAAAAATCCCTCTGCTTAATCCATGTGTTTGTTTCACATCCAGCTCCTCCTCCCATCCACAGGTCCCTCGTATCCATTCGACACCACAGCACATTCCCCGGGGCAGGAATTCTGCACAGCACAGCAAGAGAAACTGGCAGCTCTCCCTCACATTCTCCTACTGACAATATTTTCTTTTCAATTAATTTCTCATGAAAAAAAAAAAATAAAACCTAAAAATAAAAAAGGTACTGCTAAAGGCTAAGGAAAAGGTCAAGATGTTTGTTTGTGCAGAACGTCTGCCCTGCATCCCCGGAGGCAGCGCAGACTGATGCACACTATTTAAAGAAATCAATTCATTTCAAAAAAGATCATTGAATTAATTCTAGCTGCTGCCACCAATTTAGCAAATTAAAATTCCTACCAGCAGCTGATTCATTAAAGAACTCGGAAAATATAGAGAAACATAAATAAAAAGGGAACCAGTTGAAAGGCGGCTCTTCCCACGGCGCCGTGTTCGATGCATTAAAAATAAGCCACTCACTTATGTGGATCTTCTGGCAATTTGGTCTTTAACCGATTTTCCAGTGTTTGTTTGTTTTGTCTTGCAATAGATCAACAGCAGAGCTCTCCCAGGAAGCCCAGCTTTGGGAATCAGGCAGCACTGGGATGGGTTTGGGTCTTCGTCTCCAGCTCTCCCAGCGAGCGAGGAGGTGGCAGAGAGTGGGTTTAACCTCCTGCCTTGCTCACAGGGCAGGTGCTGAGCACCCAGTGGGAGAATGGCCTGGAATGGCTGGGGCTGGAGGAGAGAAGGTGTGGGAGAACACCTTCATGTGCCCATGGCTTGGGGCAGGCAGAGAAGCAAGGCTGTTTTGTAAAGGAGCTTTCCATTTATAAGGGACTGATACACACCCCAAACCTCCACCCAGTCCCTGGGCAAAGGAGCTGCTGGGGGAGAAGAAGAAAAACTCACCTGCAGTTGTGTCATAGGAGGGATGAGGGAAAGGTCCAAGGGCAATGGGCATGGGGAAGAGGTAGCCATGCATGCAGAACTTGGGGTGTGCTTGGCTGGCTGAAAAAGAGAAAAAAAAAAAAACAAACATGGTTAATCCCTGTTTGCTTCTGTTTTCTGCAGAATCCCAACGACAGCACTGGGATGGTGAGGGGCTGCTGTAAAACCTGCCAAATCCTCACTGAAATCAGAGGGCTGGGGAGGAAAGGAGGAGGGGAAATCTTGGCTGGAGAAAAAGTAAATAAATATAAAGAATGGTGAGAGAGGGGAGATATCAGAGGATCTGAGTCTGCTACTGGTACATCTCATTTTCATAGCCTGAGACTGAGGTGGATTTAAATCATGGAAAATGGAACAACTGAAATCACTGAAATATTCCCATTGCTGTTTTCCTCCAGAGAGTGTCCCAGAACACCTGGAAGGGGCAAAGGTGTTTGGTACCAGAACAAGGCTCCTTACAAGACCTCCAGTTGGTGAGAAGGGAAAGCACAATTAGAGTGGAAGTGCCCCATCAATATTAATCCCACTGAGGCTTATCATGATTAACAGTAATAGAATGAATGTTAAATGAATTAATTAATGGTTGGCCACTTATTTAAATATGTTCCCCAGCTCAAAGGAACACTTTATAATAGGTGGACATTAGTTCATGCTAAATTGACTATGGAATACCTATTGAATTAATTATTACATCCACGAGAGCAGCAAATTAATTTGCCATGATCAATCCTATTATAATAAATACCTAAAGAAGTAGCACAAATTTGCCAGTTATCAGAGTGAGGCATTTGACTGCAGGTGACATTATATTATGTATTTCCATGGAATGCAATTCCATAGCACACTCCCTCTCTCCAGCCTGTCCTTTCCCATCACAAACTCCCCTGTGGAACCCCCCCTGTTGCTCAGCTGGATGTTGGCAGAGATTTTGCAGGGGCAGAGGTCAGGGACTGGGGGACAGCAGAGTCATTTGCAATGTTAATCACTGCAGGGGACACTTCTTGGGGGAAGCTGCATTATCTGCAGCCCTTTGGGGTCACTGTGCTGCTCCCCAGCCACGGCAGCATCTCTGAGGGCATCGAAGCCCCCGGCTCAAGCTTCTAGTGGTGTTTAAATCCAAGACCCTTCACTGCACAAGGGCCACCACTCAGCACCAACCGGTGTCCCAGAACAGGTTTCACCTTCCCCTTCAATTGTTTTTTTGAAGAATAAATGTGTTTTACATCCCTCCAGTTTAGTCTCATGTGCATTTCCAGTGACCTTATAAAAGCAAAACAGGCAAGATGTTAAAACAAAGAGCATAAACATGTGTTTGTGTCCCTGCATGTCCACCACTGGCCCTGGGCATGCAGAGACCACACGTGCCTGTCCAGCTTTCCCTGTGCTGAAATCAGGGGGATGAGGGAATGCTCAGCACCTGATGGTGGGAAACATGGACAGGAGACCAGGAAGGGCAGGGGCTCCAATTCAGTGAATTTAGCTGAACACAAACATCAAGGGATGTGTGGGGAAGAGTTGTCCTTGCTGGTGGAAGCCACCACTTCATAAGACTTTGAAAATGCCATACTAAATGGCATAAAAGTGTTCTCACCTTTCTGTGAACAGCCCCCTGAGAGCAACATCCAGGTTAAAGGAAGGCACAGTAAGGGTACAGAGCAGGTGAGCCAGGTTGGCTTTTGGCAGGCAGGTCATGAGAATGAAAAATATGAACTAAAACCCCCTGCTCACCCCTGGGAGCCCCTCCTGTGCTTGGGTCCCATTCAGACTGAGTGTGTGGATATGTGTGATGGCATCATACTCACTGTACCAGAAGGTCCAGATGCTCTCTGGGTGGCCCTCACCAAAGAACCAGCACCTCCAGAAGAAGCCCTCGTGGTGGAACGTGAGGATCTCCTTCCTGGCCTCTGTCAGCATTTCAGCCTGTGGAGGAAGGAAAGCCCAGCTCACACAGGGAAGATCAGGGCTCAAAGTGTACTTTTGGCTTGCACGGGTGTTGCTTTCGTTTGTTGTTGGGGTTTTCATTTGTTGTTTGAGCTGGTTTGGGGCACACGGAGGCAGCTGCTGCACCTGAGCTCCTCTGTCACAGCTCCAAAACCTTCTGATCATCCTGCAGACCTGCACAGACCATCCTTTAACATCCTTGTACCTCTGATGGCCAGAGCTGGGTGGGTGTGTCAGGTGGCTGAGCATTCTGGGTGTGTTCTACTCCTTAAAGCCCTTCCTTTGACCCCAGAGCAGACCTGTGAGCACAAGGTTTTGGTCTTCCCAGAGGGGAGGATCCTGCAAAGGGTAGTCAGGGACTGCTTTTTCAAAACACTCATTGAAACCACAGCCAAAAGCAATGTCATCTCTATCACACCCAGCCTGCTAAAGAGACACGACTGCAACAAAATTGGGTTTTGTGGAGGATGGGAATGTCCATTTGGGAATGGATCCTGGGAACTACAGAATGGGGGTGGGACTCAACAGGGAGCTCTAGAAGGCACTTATCATATCATAAAATGGTTTAGGTTGGAAAGGACCTTGAAGACCATCTCATTCCATGGGCAGGGACACCTTCCACCAGCCCAGGCTGCTCCAAGCCCTGTCCAGCCTTGGACACTTCCAGGGATCCAGGGGCAGCCACAGCTTCTCTGGGCACCCTGTGCCAGGGTCTCCCCACCCTCACAGCCAGGAATTCCTTCCCAATATCCCATCTCACCCTGTTCTCTGGCAGTGGGAAGCCATTCCCCCCTGTCCTGACAATCCATTCCTGGTCCAAAGTCCCTCTCCAGCTCTCCTGGAGCCCCTTTAGGCACCAGAAGGGACTCTCAGGTCTCCCTGGAGATCTGATACTTCCCTCACCTCGATGTTTTTATACATCTGGGCAGATCCCAGAGCTCTGACCTCATTCTCCTTCTCCTTCCAGGATAAACCCCTGACTATGACAAGGGTAACATTCAGCCCTAAAGCCTCCTGAGCTGGGTGGCTGCTCACTCAGTGCACCCACATTCCCTGCTGCTCATCAGGTCCTCAGCCCACCCTTCTCTGTGAGGATCAGACTTGACAGTGTGGAAGGGGCAGGGAATGTAGAAACACAGCCTGTTGGACACAACCAGCCGGAGAAATATTAAAATCAGTGTCTAAAATAAGAACCAAATAGCTCAGGGGGAAGCGCCAGAGCAGCTCCTGTTTCTGCCTGGCACTTCTGCAGTCACTGCCCCAGTGACAGGCACAGCAACACTTGGCCAGGAGCACAACTGAAATGGTTGAGATGCTTATTCCTGGTCTGCACAGAACCATCGCTACTCTCTCCGCCTAAAAGGACAACAAAAATGGGAAACAATTAACGCTGTCACTCCCCAGGGGCACGAAAACAGCAGCACTTCTCTGTCCACCACTCTCTGCCACCTCCAGGGCTTTGCTGTGCTGCTTGAAACACTCCTTCAGGGAGTTTTTCCATCATAATGTGGGTTTTTTTCCAACAGAGAAAGTCATTTGGAACGGTGACTCAAGCAGACAGTGCCCCACATCTGATTACGGGACTCTGAAATAAAAGGAAAATATTTCTTGCCTGGCATCACGACGCTCACCCAGGGTGAGTCACCACACCAGGGAAAAATCAAACCTAATTGCATTGAACTTTGGAGTACCAGAAAGTCTGCACACAACAAGGATCTTCCTGTCATTTTGTAATTGAAACCACACATTGATCAGCTCCAAAACATTCTGGAGGAGTGGGTGGCTCGGGGAAGGGAGCTGGTTGTTATTCCATTGAGGGGTTAGACAACAGCGAGTGCAGCGAAAATCCACCCCTAGGAGGGATCTATCAGGAGTGACCCCAGCCCTCAGCACCAAAATACCAACCTGTCCGTCCAAAATTACATTTCCTGCTAATTCAAATCCTCTATAAATCTTAATTGGAGAACATACAGGTCTCTTCTCGTTAGATGGGCAGGAACCTGTCTAGGCTGCTCTGCATTTGATGTTCACTTTTGTTTCCTGTCTGTGCTGCAGTTGTATCACTTCAGATGTGATTGCCAAGCCCCACACTTTTAAATATGAACTAGTTTTAAATGAAGAAACTACAGAGGGAGAAATCTTTTAATGGCAAATATCAGCAGATATCTTTTGTCTTTAGAGGGAAATGCTGTCAACAACTAAAGCTTTTACATTTTTGCCTTTCATTCCCTAATGTTCATATCTGCCAGATTACACAGGCGCTGTCTTAATGTTTCCTAGACACACTTTACCTCAGTCAAAATGCTCAATACTATGGAAAAGCTGGCTGGGATTTTTAAAAATTTAAACTTTTAGGCTGCTGTTTAACACTAACGAGTCGCTTTGAGCGGAAACGTCATCACAGATTCAAAAATGTTGAATCCTTTAGAAAGTGGATTTGAGCGGAAACGTTATCACAGATTAAAAAATTTTGAATCCTTTAGCAAGTGGATTCCCCCAAGCCAAGGCAAGGGTGCCGAGCTCACCTCCGTGGTGCTCAGGGTGCCATTCCCATGCTCGAGGACGCCGCAGGTCTCCGTAGCCAGGAGCCAATAGTCCGTGCCGAAGGCGAGGAGGAAGAGCAGGACGCCGGTGGTGCCGAGGGTCCCGGCTGCCAGGGTGGCAATGCCAGCCTTCATGGGCACCGGGGGCCAGGGGGAGCAGCACAGAACCAAAGCCTTCAATTGGGGGCTGCGAGAGCGCAGCGAGAGCAGCGCTATTCTTGGCCGTGGGGAATGACCTTCTGCTGCTGGTGTGAGTTTCAGGGGGTGGTGGGACGGGACTAAGAAAAGCAGATGACCCCGGGTAGGCAGACAGCTGTGGCATTAAGGAGCGGGACAAATGGCTGGGCAGGCAGAGCAGGAAGGGTTCCAAGGGAACACATGGCAGGGCACGGGAGCAGAGAGCCCTCGGGCCATGGATACAACACCCAGCACACAGGGAGTTCTGAACACCCCATTTCTGCCCACATTAACAGGGCTGAGTGTGGTGTGAGCAGAGGTGACCCCCAAGGTCTTCACCACAGCCTGGAGCCCTCAGTGTCCCCAGCCATCCCTGTGAGACACCCCCAGCTGCGTCCTCAGAAGTGCAGCAGAGGTGGCACTTCTGGAATGTGCTTCTCCTGCTTCCACACAGAGTAACCCCAGAGATCCAAGAATAACATCAAAATGCTGCTGAAACCTCAAATATCCTGATCCTCTCGGGAGAGGAACCTGTGCAAACGCCTTGGACCCAGGCGGGTCCTCACTGAGCTACACGAGGAGCACCCAGCCAGGTGTGCACACCAGCACACCTGGGGGTGTTTCTGTGCACCCACAGGATGATGTTGTCTCTCCTGCCATGGAAGAGTGGACTAGACAGCAGCCAGAGCCCTCCCACCACCCCAGCCTGCTGTGGGAGAAGTGTCTCCTGGGGACGAGGACATTCCTCAATGGAATTTCATTGCCATTTGGTTCCTAACATTTTTGGCTTCTGCTGGAGCATCTGCTGTAGATCATTGCCAGGGATGGGATGCCAGAGTAGGAAAATTATGATTTCTGTAGGGCAATAACTATATTCCTGTGACATGCCAGGAGGCTGGGGGAGGAAATTGAAATGACAGCGAAAAATCCAGTTCTGATTTTCTACCCTTAGCCTAAGTCATGACCTGTTCTGAAGAGGGGGAGAGATGAAGATGTTGACTTCTCCATCCTAGGGGAATTTGTGTTGCCAAATTAATTTCCAAAGCAATCTAATATTTAAAGCTACCTGTGAACATATGGGTTTGTCAGAGCAACTGCACATTGGTTATGGAACCTGGAGAGGTTGGGTGTAATTTTGACTACACTCGTAGCCAACTGTTGGGGCATATGGACAGATGAATGTACTAAACCTTCTTCTGTGGGCACAACAGACTTTAAATCACAACAATTCCTTCTATCCTCTGCATTGCTTTGTTTAAGTGTTGCAGAGAGAGCTGTTAAACAGCACATCAGGCCTCCCTTCCTCAGTGTCATGGGGCAGAGCTGCTGTCTGCTCAGCCTGAATGTGGGCACGAGGCATCCCAAAGGATCCACGAAGGAGGTCCCTGCCCAGAGAAGTCCCCAAACTGACACAGGGAGAGAGGAAAGGTGGGACAAGTCAAAACTCAGCCAGTGATTCTGCAGGAATGAAGATGCACTGTCTCTCCACAGCCACTCACCCTTCCATGCTGTCCTGCTCCTCCCCTGGAAGGGCTCCCAGACACCACGATGACCTGACAGTTTTACAAAGAGCAATCCCCCAGTCTGGCCTGTGCTGGGAAGGGGAGGAATAGATCCCCATGTTGACATTTGCCCTTTAATTCTGCATTAAAATGATAATCTCCAATTCACCTCCATCTCACGCTCCTTTTTCATCTCTCCCGTCTCCACGTCTCTGGGAAGAAGCACATAAGCCTGGATGTTGAAAGATCCTTAATGTTCCTTAGGAGGTTGAATCCCCTCCAGGACTGGATGTCAGGAGAGAAAAAAGCTCAAATTTGCCTCACCTGCTTCTTAAGCACTGCTGGTCCTTTCCAGGATTAAGCCATTATAATCTTCTTAAGCAGTTGTGAAATAAAATAAACACAAGCGTGCTTTGCTGCTCAAAATAAAAGTATTAAAACAAGTCCACGTGCTGAAATGCTTTCTGGAATGGTGAGTGCAAGGGAGATTTCACCTGATTTTTGAACAGGCTGCTTGGTCTGTGTGCCCAGAGTTTTCTCACGTGGCTTTTGGGCTCTCACTTTGCCAGCAGCACCAACTTTTGCCTGTTTTCACCTGAACTTTCCAAAGGCTCCTGTAAACTTCCAGAGTTAGCACAGAGCAATAACTCTCTGAACTCCTAAAGGAATCAGACTGATGCAATTTATTTCCACAGAACCATGCAATATTCAATGATACAGTGAATCCGTGTTTTTAACACTTTTTAAAGGACTAAAACCCTGGAAAGAATTAATTAGGCACGCTCTGAAGCCTGAGCATTTAACAGTTTTCCACTCGCTTGTAGAATTTTAAGACCACCAACACTGGATACTGGCAAAGATTATCAAAGGTATTCTGGGCTGAAATCCACACTAGTCAGAGGGCTTGGCCACTAAGCAGCTGGAAAATGCTTCTTGAAAGCTTTGCCTGGGCTTTTATATTTCATAAAGAAATTTTAAGAAAAAATCCAGAGTCTCCAGAAGGTTAAATGTGGGGCACAGTGACTCACTGGGAAAGCATGTACTGCAGGAATACTGTCTTCTCTGCAGAGCAAGTAAATTGGGGGTGTTTATGGAGCCAGCCCTGCCAAGGGGGGCTGGAATCCAGGCAGGATCCAGCCAGTGCACGGGAACACAGGGCTGGATGGAGCAACCACGAGCCACCAAAGCTGGAATTGCCAGAACCTGGGAGATCCTGCCATCAAAAGGTCTCCTGCTGTGCTGAGGTGATGTGAAAATGTACCACTCTGAAAAAGATGCAAGGAATTTCTTTTTTTCCCTTTTTTCCACGGCAAATGAAATGTCAGGTGCATTTTTCTGGCAGAGTCCTCATTTCCCTGATCGCTTCTGTTGCCTACGACAGGATGCCAAAGAAATCTCCCCATGTCAAAACAGCCACTGCTTGGTAAGGTCCTCACTAGCCCATAATGAGAATGCAGAGCACTGAGTTTAAATGATGGGAAACTCACTTGGGAAAAGCTCATTATTTAAGTACCTGATGGCCAGAATTATGATGGATGCTGTACAAGACAAAGATGGTACAGAAATCCAGGTATTTCAGATAAAAACAAGACAGTTCAGATGCAAAAATATAAAACCAAAACAAAAACAAACCCACCAAACAGAACCCAAGCAAGAATTAGCCATGGGATTCACAGTTTCTATCCTTGATTGAAGATTCCTAGACAAGGAGCTTGATGTATTTTCCTTTTAGGTTTCAATCTATAGAATAAAAACGACCCACCTTAGTAAATCCTTCTCTAGGTATTTACTGTGCAGAATTTCAGGAGACCTTTAAACACTGAGGACATTAAGCTGCAGGTGACAAAGGACATTTCAACCCCAGAGGACCTTCAGATTCAGTTTTTTTCTCTTGCCAATGAACAGCCCATTTCTCTCCCTCATCACAACCTCTTCCCTTCCTTGTGATCACTGGGTTGAAGGAGACAGAGCTGAAGGAGACCCTCCTGGGTGTCCCCACCTCCCAGTGACACCATTATGAGCATGCTGGGGATGGAAGGAGGCAACAACTCTGAGGTGAGCTCATAACACAACATGTTTAATTGAATTACAACTGCAGTGCACCTCAACATAGTCACGTGTCAGGTATTATGTCATATATATCATACATTACAACACATTGAAGATGGGCAGTTTTCTAAACTAAGCACAGCCAAATCCACCTGGTTCCCACTCGAGATGGATTAAACTGGGAAACCAACCCAAATTTTACTGAAGGAACTGGAGATGACAACAAACTTATACTAAAACCAATACATATGTACATATATGTATACACACACCCCAAATGCATATATAGAGCCAAAAAAGCCAATGCTCCTTTGCAATGAGGTGACTTTCCAGGGATGGGGCAGTGAGGAGTGGCCTTCAATGCACAGGAACTCCCTCAGCTCATGGCAGGGCAGTGGCAAGGAGCTTGTTCAGGTGACAAAGAGACCTGTGGTCACTGCAAAGCAAACACACACCACTGTGTGTCTCTGGTTCCAAATGAAAGCCCTGGGGTACCAGGCAGTGGTGCCCTCAGGGGGCATTTCTGCACACAGGAGGATGTGATTTCCTACAGTTTCTTTTAATTTTCAGAAAGAATCAATCATTCATATCAAATACTCTTGGACCCTTCCATGGGGGAAAGGGAAAGCAAAGAAAAATGTTGACGCAAAGCTAAAACTTGCCCTGTTGGGTTCAGTTAAGGACACGGATTCAAAGCTTGGACTTACCTGAAGTTTCCAAGAAAATGACCCAAACGTGGGGATTTCTGTCCTCCTCAGGTCCTGTCCCTGGGGTTACCCGTGTCTGCTGTGCAGAGGGATCACACCTCTCCTGCCAGAAGGGCTCCACAGCAGGGAGATTTCGGGGGCCTCTCTGCTGCACCTTCTAAGGAGATGCTTTCAAAGCCCTCTGATGCTGCAGCTCCCAATTCTGGCAGCAAAGACCACCCTGGGGTCCCTTTCCAGCTCTGCTGCCTCCCACCAACCAGCCTGGTTCCCATCTCCTTGAGGGCTGGCACACTCATCTCCTGCTGTCACCACTGCCTTGGGAGCCTCTTCAGTTTACTTTGGGCGGTGAACCACCCTTATATAAATTTTTAAAACTCAGCAAGGATGTATTATTTCTCCCTTTTAGTGCAGCTGTGAGAAGTTTTCTCCAGAAGTGTGTGTAGGTGTGGGACAGACTCTCTGGTAAGACACAGCACCCTCTTTAGCTGTCATCTAACTTGGGGCTTTACATGATTCCTGTTCATAGCCAGGATCCAGGAGTTCCTGAGGAGTAGAGGAAATCTTTTGCTATTTCTGCTCTCTTTCCACCACTCCTCAATAAAACCCTCTTTGAGATTCTCAAGTTTTTCCCAACCCATGATCTAAATTCTCCCTGCTGTTTAATCTATCCCCATCACTTAATGAGAAGATTTGATATCCCACCTCGTTAAAACATCCTTTGAGTTGCAGGCAGTTTCAGCAATTTCCCCAGCCTGAGCAGGCTCCTTTCTCCTAGAAATCCCCTAGAAATTCTCCCCCAGCCATTCCCATGCATTGCTGGTGCTCAGCTGGGCACCTTTTCCCTCGGCAGAACCCAGTGCTGGGCAATAAGACCAAGTTACTTCACCCTGCCCGTGCCATCCTTGCCAACACACACCTTATTTACATTATCTACACGCAGAGCAGCCACCCAGGAGTGGCAGCCCCCCGTGGGCAGGCAGAGCATCACTGCTGCTTGAACATCTCCAGGGCCAGCCCTTTGCCCACGCCCTTGCCCTGTGCCCAGGCTGTCCCACCAGGCTGGGGGGGGGGGATGACACACACGGACTTCGACCGGTTCTCCTTCACTTCCCGCACCTTTTCCGTGTTCCCCACTGTGGGAAGAGAAAAACCACCGATGTGGGTGAGAAACATTCACCTTTGTGGGGCATCAGGAATGAGGCAATCCCAAAAGCTACTGAGGTGGCCACTTATCCACTGGGGTGAGCTGTTCCACCCCAAGGAGCACTTCGCAATTCCAAACCCAAAGACCAAGATCAGCATTTCAACGGAAGAAAAAAACAAACCAAAACCCACCCTAATTTAAATCCTGATTTATACTTTGAAATACATGACATATCTGGATCAATATCCCCATTTTTTTCATCAGCCCCCACCTGCAACTCTACATAACAAAAACTGCCATCAGTGACCACCTTAAAGAGCTTGGGAAGGTGCAGGTGTCCTGCTGGAGCATCTCTATTTTCATGCTGTCACAGTGATTTTTGGGGAGGATGTACATTAAACCACGATAAAAGGGGTTCCAGTCTCCTTCAGCCCTGTCACCAGGATATGTCAGTGGCCACTGTGCTCACATTTTTCCTGGGGTGAAAATTGCCTACCCAGAAACAATGTTTTATCACTTGGCTCTGCTCATGCTCAGGGTTTTCTCTGGGAGGAACATAATTTAAATATTCATGGTAAACTGTGGATTAAAACAGCTGGATGAGGTAACCTGATCTTCTTGATGTCCTTTTCACGGCAGAGGGGTTGGACTAGAGATGTCTTGAAAGGTCCCTTTCCACCTAAAATATTCCCACTGATCTCAGGTTGGGCTGAGAAGGGGCACCGGGGCTGGGAAGGCTCTTCTTGCTCATTCCTGATGCTCACCTGAGGAGCCCCTCTTTGTCCCCACGTCCATCCTGTCACCTGCTGGGCCACCCCAGGTGGAGGAGGGTGCGGGGAGAGCAGGGAGGGGATGGAATCACCCCCAGCTCCCCAACTTACCTGTGAAGGAGCGGCAGAGCTTGGGCTGCGGGGTGGGATCCTCCTGTGCCGAGCAGGAGTCGTCCTTCTGGGACTGCGGGAGAGAAGGACCTTAGTGCACTGATGGAGATGTCCCCAAGGCTGTGGCCCACGCTCCTGCCTCATGAACAAGGGTTTGCAAACCCCAGGGATTCCATTCTGTTTGTTTAACTTCGGCCATGAAAAAAAAACCCCAAAACCAAGAAGTGTTGCTAAACATAGACCGAATGGATGGCAGGAAATGTTTACAGACATTGATTTGTTTTGGGTGGGTGGAAGAGGCGTGGGCTTGGCAGAGAGGATGGGAAGGGGCAGCGCTGGGGATGGGGCAGGAGGGCAAAGCTGGCCCCAGGACGAGGCTGTGGCCCCCCTTGGCTGCAAGCCCAGAGACAGGTACCCAGCTCCCCATCCCTCCACTGCAGTGCCAATCTCCACCCTCCGGCACAGAAAGGCAGAAATGGGAAGCCAGGAGCACAATGCTGCCTGGATTGTTCCGTGCTGCTGGGAGCTGGGAACGAGCCTCTCACGCAGCTGTGATTTGGCACCTCGGAGCAGAAGCCCAGACTGCCAAAACAACCCTGGCCACCTCCCAGCCTGGCTCGCTGTTTTGTTTCGGTCCCTTCTCCTCCCTCCCCTAACGAGGACCGCTGCTCTCCAGCCCTTGTTCTCCCTGTATGGACCATCGCAGTGACAATGCCTCGCAGTGCCCGGCTCCCTGGACAGCCATTCCCAGGGGCATCTGACATCCTCCTTGGAGCCTGCCCCTCCAAAGGGCTGGGCACAGTGCTGTGCCATCCCTGCACATCCTCAGAGCCTGCCCCATGAAAGGCTGGGCACAGTGATGTGCCATCCCCAGACACTCTCAGAGCCTGCCCCACCAGAGGGCTGGGCACAGTGCTGTGCCATCCCTGCACATCCTCAGAGTCTGCCCCATGAAAGTCTGGGCACAGTGATGTGCCATCCCCACATATCCTCCTTTGAGCCAGCCCCACCAAAGGGCTGGGCACAGTGATGTGCCATCCCTGCACATCCTTAGAGTCTGCCCCAACAAAGGGCTGGGCACAGTGATGTGCCATCCCTGCACATCCTCAGAGCCTGCCCCATGAAAGGCTGGGCACAGCGATATGCCATCCACAGGCACTCTCAGAGCCTGCCCCACCGAAGGGCTGGGCACAGTGCTGTGCCAACCCCAGACATGGCTCCTCAGAGATCCATCAGCTCCTGCTGCCAAAGAGCACCATGCCTTGGCACAGGGAAAGAGGCCAATTTCCCTGGCTACAGGTGTGAGGATCTGCTGGTGCTCAGGGCCAAACAAAGGCTGTCCTGGGTCTCTGCCACCGCCCTGCCCAAAATCAGGGCACCCCAAATGCAGTGGGAGCTGCTGGGATGTGCAGCTCCAGGAAGCAGCAGCCTTCAGCAGGAATTTTGTCCCGAGGCGGAGGAAGGTGAACTTTCTGCTGGAAATAGATAGTCTTGGAGTTAATCCTCTGGGCTACAGTTCAGCTCTGAAGTCACCTCACACTCCTGCCAAGGCTTTTCTGCCTGGTGTAAATCATTTAACCTGCGCTCTTGGCTCCACAGGGAGGAGGGTTGTTCTTTCTTGCTGCTTCTCTCTGCTTTTTCCGTGTTCACTCTCCAACCTCTCCTTGGCAGGGGCTGCAAACACAGCCTAAGAACCACCTCTCACTAGTGCAAAAGCCCAGGTAGACACCTAAAGTGCAGGAGAGGTGATTCAGAGAGTCACAGCATGGTTTGGGTTGGAAGGGACCTTGAAGACCATCCAATTCCAATCCCAGTCCATCCTGGCTGAAGCCTGGTGTTCATCCTGGCCTGGACACTGGTTCCTCCTGTGGAAGGAGATGGATTGTCCATGAGCCAAGAGGAATTTGGCTCCTCCTCAGCCTGGTGGACCCACAGACTTACAGAAGGATGTTCTTCCACACATCCCTTATTTTGTGGTGATGACACAGCAGGGGAAAGACCAACCAGCACCCAATAAAATATGAGATGAATCTAAACCACAACAGCTTCCTATTTAATAGCAAAGCACTACCCAGCCTCATGAAGAAAGAAAAATACATATGTAGACCCTCAGCAAGCAATAAAAACGGGGTTTCTGCTGAACCAAAGGGATTCTTTAATGACTCCCTCCGCTCCCACGTGCCACCAAAGCTTTTTCCAGCAGATTGGCAACAGAACTGCGGGAATTTCACCAACCTCGGGGGGTTTCAGTGGCCCTTTGCTGGAAGTTCCTTCCCGGCCCTGCACTCCCAGCTGGGTGTGCAAACACAGTTGTAATGGTTCCATCTCGTGGTGAGATGTGGAATAGAAGCACGCGTGGACTGACAGCATCCCATTTTTTCTTGCTGACTCAAAACGTGGAAGGCCAAACCCTTCCCTTTGGGACTGCAAGGGATGGAATATCTGACAATCAGAAAAATCTCAAACACTAACTATCTTCATTTTTCATTCACCTCTTTTTTTTTAATCAGGAAAATACCACTTTCTTGTCAACTTGGTATGAAACTATAAGAAGCTGGGCTTTTTTTCCCAAAAATTTTAAGTATTGAGCTGCTTATAGTGGGCTAAAATCCACTTTTTAGCAGAATGTTCCTTCCTTCTGCTGATAAATTCTGCAATCTGTCCTCCTACAGCGTGAAGCAGCAGCGTTCACCCACCCTCCTTAATATTATATAATATTATATATTTAAAATTAATATCATCTTAATATTGCAGGGCTCTGTTAGAACATTTTCCCATCACTCTAGGGCATTGCCTTCTTTCTATTCACAGCAAAGCAAGGCAGATATTCCTAAAAATTAACAGATAAGCTGCTGATGTCACACAACAGGCCTGGCTTATTTTGGGCACAGCTGGATGGTTCTTGGCTTAGAGTCACCCTTACAGGTGTCACTGGGATCAACTCCCAGTATTTAAGGTCTCTCTCTTCAAGGCCAGGTTGGACAGGGCTTGGAGCAACCTGGACTAGTGGAAGGTGTCCCTGCCCATGGCAGGGGGGTGGGAAAAAAAAGAGCTTTAAGGTCCTTTCCAACCCAAACCACTGTGGGATTTGCATCTGCTTCCCTCAGCCTGGCACAAAGCAAAGGTGGCTGCACTGAAGGGGTGTGATTAACATCACCAAGTGACTCCAACGAGGCACCAGTCAGTATTCAGCCTCAAACTGGCATTTTCCATAACTCAAAGGGCATTTTCCACCCTCACAGGGCATCACACACCATCCAGGAGGCAGAGACAGGGGGAGCTCCACTGCCTTTGCAATTCCCCCAAATGCTGTGCTCCCCAAAAACCCAGCTGCAGGAATTCCAAGGACCAGGAGGAACAGCCGTCCCAAAGCTCCTCAGTTTCCCCCCAGCTGCAGCAGCAAAGGGGGAAGCAGGAGCACGAGGGTTAACAATCAAACACCCTTAAAGTAGGAACGTCGTGCTCCAAATCAGCCCCAGTTTGATGTTGCTCTTTTGAAGTTTAATTATACCAAATGTTCTACAGGAACATGCCATGTTCTTGCCTATCTATTTTGAATTGTAAGTACCAATCAGCATGTAAATGATCAAATTAAAGCTTTTAAGTTGTTTGCAGGAGCCGGAGCACCTTTCTGTCAATGAAGGGCTGAGCAGCAGCAGCTTTGGGTGCGTTGCTGCCGCTCTCGGTGGGCTCCTCCACCACGGCAATCCCACAAGGAATGTGGAGTGGAAGAAAGCCTATAGCAGCACTGAGTTCTTATGCTGTCATGGAAAATTACTAAAGAAAGGTAATTGATGTCTTTTCCCAAGGTCAGTTTGGTCTCCTTAATGATGGAGCTGGGCTGCCCAGGTTGGAGATCACAGTTCACGCCTGGGCAGTGCTCCAGCCATCGGAACCCAAAGTTTGGACAAGGGCGGGGAATTTAGGGATGGCTCAGCAATGACTGCAAACACCAAGCCTGGAAGAGCTCAAGGAGCAGCAGGACAATGCTCTCAGGCACAGGGTGGGATTGCTGGGGTGTCCTGTGCAGGGCCAGGAACTGGACTTTGATGATCCCTGTGGGTCCCTTCTAACTCAGAATATTCCATGACACTCCAGTGCTGCTGACCTGGGAGCAAAATCTGGCAGGAGTAAGATGCTTTTCCTCTAGAACACGAGTTACAGAGGATGGGAGGAACTGAAAACACCAGGCCTGCTCCTCAGGCATCATCCCTGACCCTTTTGTCTCTCCTTGAGGAAATGTTGGTCCAGCTTCTCCTACTGATTTCCAAAGAAGTCAGGAAAACTCTTCAGCAGCCACAGACATTGCATTCACCTTGTCCCTCCTCTGACTGAGAACATGAACCAACTGTGCCAGCAGTAAATTGGAGACAATTTTGGTTTTCCCAGGAATCAATAAGCAAAACTTCCCTCTATTTTCTGCCCAGAAGTGTAGCTGCTTCTAAAAACAAAAACCTCACCTTCAGAATAAATAGAGCTCACAAAAATGCTCCTGTCCTTTCCAAAAAGAGTTAGGGGGTGGGAAAACACCAAACAGTTTTAAATATCTACAGTCCATCTGGACCACTGACAATGGGGGAACCAAATTCCTGTCTGTGATGAAATCTCCCAAAAAAGAAAACACAGGAAAAACAGACCTTAGAATACACAGAGTGAGGCCCAATTAACAACATTTGCTCAGTAAATAACTTTCCTAGCACGGGTGGAAGGCTGAGTTCCCAAAGCAGTGCATGAGGCTGCATTCAGGGGGGCTCCTTCGTTTGGCAGCGCTTGAGTTGGGTTTTTTCCTCTGTATTTCCTACTCGTCAGAATTTGGGATGGAGACACCTTTTTTTTTTTTTAATTGAAGTACCAGATTTGTCTTTGGAGGGACATGCCATCAGCACCAAGCAGGCTGTAGTTCCACCTGCCCAGGTCCAAGCCTTGCCCTGTGCCTCTCACCTCCTTCCTGGAGCCGCCGTCACTGCCACTCACGTCCACGAGCAGACCCTTGTGGCGCAGGATGAGGATCTCCTTGGCGTGTTCCCCAGGCTCCGACTCCCCGGGCAGGGTGTGCCTGTTGTATGCTGGGCCCTGCAAGAGGCACCACAGACACGGTGGGTGTGGGACCATCCCAGTCCTCCCCTCCCCAGGGCCTTCAGCACCCCCCCAGTTATGGGGATAAACTCAGCCAGGAGAGGGAAAGAGTCACAGAGGGGAGATGGGGATCCAAACTCTGCCTTTTTGTGTGAGATCACCCAAAAAATGACTGAATGACCAGGCTGAGGTCCAGCTCTGATAGCCCAGGGACACATGAAACAAGGGCAGTGACTCTGCTCCAGGCACCTTCTGTCCCTCTGCCCAATGTTTCCTATGAGCCCCCACCTTCCTATATAGACCATTCAAACAACAGGAACCACAAATCCCAAAGTTAAACCTCCCACCCACGAGAGCTGGGATAACTCTGCCACTACGAGGGGTGAGGCTGGAATGGGGCAGCAGTGCAAACAGGAGCTGTGCCTTTATCTTCACCCCCTTCCCCATGCCTAAAGGTTTCCTCCCAGCCTTATTTGGCTGCTTCCCTTGGCTCAGCAGAGGGCCAGGAGGGGTGGCTGATTCCCCTGTGCCGAGTGCCCACACCAGCCCCATCCCCAAGGACTCTGCATTTCGTGTGGAATCCATCAAACAAAGGCTGAGGCGGATTGTGAGGCTCAGGCTCCACGTGAACAGCCATTACAGTGCCCAGCCCTGGTGCTGTGCAAAAGCCCAGCCACGACCCCAGAGCAGCTCTCCAAACACACAGTGGGTCCGTGCCCTTTAGCCAGTCGTACCAGTGCTGTGGCACCACTGCACATCAGCTCTCCCTCCCAGCTCACCCAGCCTGCTCTTCCAGGGAAAATGCAATGTGAGGATAGCCCAGCCCTGCTCTGCCCCGTCAGTAACCAGGAGCTGCTGCCTCCTGGATGTGCCTGAAGTTCCATGTGCTCCTCCTTTCTCCCTTCTGCTGCCGGGTACTGATGCCGAAAATACTCCAGGAAATTATAGGCTGACTGGGTGAACCTTTCAAAAGCTGTCATGTGCAAACAGAAATGTGCCACTGACTTGGAAACTGGATCTGGCTCCACACAGCCAACTATTCTCTGCTCACAAAGAGACATCATGGGTAATTATGTAAATATTCCTAACATCTGCTCAGGCTGCTCGGCTAACTGAGGTAACTTGGGCTGTTGGACATTTAAAATGCAGATGGAGGGAAAAGTTATACCGTTCTCCTGATCCGGTACAGGTTCCTCGCCAGTATTTCCTGCATGTTATCCAGGACATCAGCATTCTGAGTATCCTCCAGTTTTTGGTCTGTTATGACAGTCCTGTTGCTGTTGCTGCAAAGGAAACCAGGCCACCTTATTTTGGAAGAGGCACAAGCCGTGCATTCCCAAATCCCAGGAGCCCTTTGGGATCCCTCCACAGCCAACGTGACCCTTGCAGGGTGGGATTGGGTATTTCCCTCAGAGCTCTGCTGTCCACGGGGATAAAAGAGCTGGGGCAGAGCAGAACCACCTGGGAGGAACAAAGTGCCCTCTGCCCCTCACATGCTCATCCCTGCTGGGTCCTCCAGGACACTGAGTGCTGCAAAACCACCAAAAACTGGGCAAGAGCCTTTTCCTCAGAGCACCATTTGCACATATCTCAGGTGAGCCTCCATGTACCACCATGGACATCAGTAGATTCTCATCCATCCCACCCTTTTTAGCCCCCACCCCCAGGTGTCTGAGGGGCTTGGGAGGGTTTGCTCACAGCAGGGAGGGGTGGGCAGGGCCATGGCCCAGCTGCCCAGCCTGTGCCAGCTCGATGGCGTGTTTCCTCTCCAGCTTCTCATAGAGCAGCACGATGCTGGACTTGGGCTGGTCGTACTCCCGCAGCAGGATCTTCTGCAGGTACTTGCTGTTGAAATATTCCAACCTGTGTGAGCACAAAGCAAGATGGGCTCAGACTCCCCCAGGACTCCCAAGCACCAACATGGGCCAGCAGGTTGATGGTCCGTGACTGCTCCATGTCCCATTGTATCCCATTACCTTCCTGCCAGAAATCAACGGTCCAAGAGGTCTGTCCCTAATTATTTCTGCACTCCAGTGCATGAGCCAAAATATTAAAACCTTCCCAAATACAATAAAAACTCCCCAAAGTGCCAAATCCCACATGAACTACACTGTAAGTTCTACAAGCACATGCAGCAGTCCCAGATTTAAACACTTCCAGATTCCCTCCTGAGCCATTTCTTCTTGCTTTCTGCTCAAATCATAGAATAATTTGGGTTGGAAAAGGCCTCTAAAATCATCAGGATGTCTAAAGGAGCCAGGATGCTCCTCAGCAGCAGTGATTCCCATACCCTCTAGTGGCACTTCCAAGCATGGGCATTCAAAAAAAAAAGTCTCTACCAGCTGCATCTGTGTCTGCACAGCCAAGGAATTAAACCTGGTAGATTGCTATTAGTATATTTTATGTTAATTCTATTTCTTTTAAAAATCTCCCTGTTTTTTTTTAATTTTAAAATGTACAAACTACCTGAATTTCATGAAAACTGAGCACTTTGCTGCAGAAACCTGTAGAGACCCTCTGCAATTTCAGTCCACAACAAGCAGTGCTGCAAGCTCATATTTTAAATATTAATTTTTAATGGTTTACTGTTAATTGCCAGGCCTGGGCTGGGGATCTGCCACACAGGCAGGAGGGCAGGGACAGGGACGGGCCATGTGTCACAGCCATTTCACTTCCAGCAGATTCCTTTGGATATGAAGGGACAAACACAGCAGGGGAGGAGAGAGAGCATCTCTTTGGGGTGAGGGACCAGAGGTGCCAGCAAGCAGGGAAGTGCCCCAAGTCACCTTGGACAAGGAAAAGCTGGCCCTGTGTCACCTCCCTGGTGCCACACGGATGGACAAGGCTCAGCTGCCCAGGGCTGAAACTCAGGGAATACAAACCAGCCTCCTTTTTTTCCTACACATGTCCACAGTTGTCTTTTGGCAAATCCTTACTTGTCTTTCCAGTAATACTGTCCCCAGTGTCCAGATATGTCCTCAATGCCAGCCAGCAGATGATCCAAGAACTAAAGAGAAGAGAGGATTTGGCTGTAGAGCAGGGAGGAGCCCAGCCAGCCAAGAGAACACAGACAGAGCAGGGGCTGCTTCCAGCTCAGGATATGGAGCTGGGAAACACAAAGGGGGTGCTGGGGTGATTGCCCACCCTGCCACCCACGTGTCTGTTGGCTCAGGAGTACAAAAAGTGGTTTATTTTGGGTCTGGATGAGCAGAGGACCAGCACTGAGGGATGTGGATCTGCCTTCTTCAACATGTACAGGATGGCTGAGGGCTCACATGTCCTGCCCACCGGGCCTTGGCCAGCAGGAAACGCTCAGGTTGGGGGTTTTGAGCACAATTTGACTCAGGAAATCAGGATATAAATGTAGATAACACATAAATGATGCCTTGCTTTGAATGACAAACACTGCCTTCCCTCAGAGACTTCCCACTAAATGCAACCCTCGACCATATCATGCCTGTACTTTGTTTAAAATCATGTCAAAAATCCCAGACAGGTTGATTTTTCCACCTAGAAGACAAATCTCTGTCATTTCCCAAATTGTTTTCCCTCTACTGGCATCTCTAAACTGGGAGAGGGTTCTGCTCCTCTGCCCCTGCCCACTCAGGGACCGATGACCCCGGAGTCTCCTCCAACTCTATCTTTTTTTAATTATCTTTTCTTGGGTCAGAGAGGGGAAATCTCAGAGTGGCTCCCTCAGCCCTGCAGCCTGGTGGGGGTTTAGTGTCCTCACATTGGCAGCTGCATGTTCTGAGGACCTCCAAGGTTGGACAGGGCTCGGAGCAACCTTGCCCAGTGGAATGAGATGGGCTTTAAGGCCCCTTCCCATCTAACCCGTCCTGTGATTCTAGGAAATTGCACCTCCACACACACTGGTCATCACTCCTGTGAGCAAGAACATCCCAACCTGCCAGATGGAGAAATAAATGGGAGGAATAAAGCTGCTCCTGGCTTCTGCATCCCTGATTTCCAACTATCTGCATTGTTACCTTCTCAACTTAATTGGGACACAGCCATTTCCAGCTCCCATCTCTTAATAAACACATTCCTCGAGATGATTTGCTATTCAAACAGGAACAAAAGAGGAAAGTCTTCTCTCTTCACGGGAGGAAAAGACTCCTCAGCCTCTTGAGCTCCTCTGTTCACCTCAGACAAAGCCCTGCAGAACAACCTCATTGTGAGGGTGTCAAACGGGGTTTGTAAATGTCCTCAGCCCTAATGGCTTTATTTCTAAGGAAGACAATGCCAATAATCCTCCTGAAGGAGCCAAACCCACAGAAAAGTGACTGGGATTGAACAACCAGATTCAGAAATACAGTAATTGCTCACTGGATGCAGATGCAAATGAAAAGCATCGGCTGGATGGGTGAAGTCCCCTGATCTCCTGGAGCTGAGGTCTCTGGAACCCTCTATGACTGCAAATACCAATGTTTGGATGGTGACAAGAAATTAACTGAAATCCCCTTGGGTCATAGATTTAGAATCAAGCAATGGGTTGGGTTGGAAGGGACCTTAAAGCCCATCTTGTTCTACCCTGTGCCATGGGCAGGGACACCTTCCACCAGCCCAGGTTGGTCCAAGCCCCATCCAACCTGGCCTTGGACACTTCCAGGGATCCAGGGGCACTTCAGAGGTTCCCTCCACCCAATCTTATCCTCCTTTTTCTGGTTTTTTTTCACAAAAACACCCAAACCATTGGTGATGATGGGGCTGGAGAACACGTGGATGGTCCCAACCCAGAAAACAACCCAGTCTCATTTTCTTTCTTTCTCTCTTTCCAGAGAAGCAGAGAAATTGGGGTTAGGTCAGACTTTTAAGTTTGTAGGGTCTCTGAAAACACACACATTTTGGAAGTGCCATCCTATCAGTAAAGACATCAAAGTGCCCTGGCCATGTGCTGATCCTTACCCGGATGTGGATCTGCTCTCCCACTGTGGGAGCACTCTCCCTTTTCCTCTTGACAGCCAACAGGTCAACGAGAGGACGGATGGTCATTCCCTGCAAAACAGCCACAAACAAAAAAATCAGCCTTTTTTCCCATCACATGTCCTGGTGGCACCTGCACTGGGACAGAAGCCACCAGCACGGGGATGAGCCACAGGGACCTTGTTCTGGTGCTGGAGCCAGCACCTCTCATCTGCTCTGCTCTGTTGGCAGGATTTGGTCTTCAAAGCTCCAAGAAGACCAGAAACTGCTCTCCCAGCTGCAAGCCAGACACTTCACCTGTGGGAGCAGCTCAGGTGGAGGCTTCAGGATGGGGGAGGCACAGAGGGAACGCTCCACTTGCCTCACCCAGCAGCCCAGAGCCCACAGAAAGCCAACCAGTAATGCCAAGGTCAAGCCTGTGGTTTGCTGCTGTTCCCAGATGGAAAAGGGCTTGGAAGGATCAAAGTTCAAATGCACAGAATGATGATAATCCCTGAGATTTCTCAGCATGGAGCCCCTGCCAGCAATCGTGTGCTCACTTGTGCAGCTTTGTGTGTCACTGACCATCACTCCAGCCATCTCTGAGGGCCACCAGTGGCTACATTTACTAATCAGAGCATCCACCTGGTGGGAAGGGTCAAGGGAAAAGTTATAATGTCCTTTAAGCCTCGTGAGAGAGCTTCTGAAGTCCTGCCATGGTGTTTTTCTTGGTCTGGCTTCAGTAGGAAATGACTTCTCCAGGACATGTTTACAGCAAAAATGATGGAGTAGTTGATGTTGATGACTTCTGAATGTCACAAACGCTGGCATGGAGGACAGTTGAACACGTTTTTAATTGCAGAAACAATCAATGTGTCATTTTAATAGCTAAGAGCAATAAAACCCACGTTGCTCTTCGGAGTCAATAACACAGAAGTCCCAAAGTCAGAAACAGGAGATATTATAAAACTTCAGGAGTGACTGTACACTTTGGTCTCTTGCCTTCCTGGCTGATCCGCTCCACTTGTTTGCATTTGAAATGAAAGCAGCTTTGGGGACCACTATGGGTCACTGCATGTCATTTCAGAGCACACCTGGAGGTCCCTGTGATGCTCCTCCACACACCAGGGACAACTCACCCAAGTGCACCACCCAAGGCTCTGTCACAGCCCCCAGGACATTTTCCACCTCCAGCCATCCCAAGGCTCCGTGTGGGCAGCAAACCAAGCCACCCATCTCCTCACAATTCTTATGTGTGATAAGAACTTCATTGTCACAGGTCACAAAGTGGGGAGAGTGAACTTCAAACAGAGAACGTGGTAGTTCATTTTAAACCACACCAAGGGATGGAACAACGAGGGCTTTCTGTGACATCCAGCCAAGCCCACAACTCCTTGGAGGACCTCCTGGTCTACATGGCTCATGTCCAGCACTGGAAGAGCTGAGGACTTGACAATTGCTCAGTCAACCTCCTCAAAATTATCAACCAGCCTTGCTGTGGGAAGAGCCTTGTGCAACTGGGTTAGAGAGGTCACGAGAGAGGAGTTTCCTGGGTTGTGCAATACACTGACAGACACACAGAAGGACAAGGACCCCGATTTTTCCACCAAATCCTCCTTTAAATGTGGTGGGCACGCCACATTTAAACTAAAAGGTGTATTTCAGAGAAAGCCTGAGGAGAGTGGTGGGCAGAGAAGAGCAGGGAGGCACATCCGAGTACTCCATCCCCCCAAGGCTGCAGGAATGGTTTTACCACTAGATGTCACAGCGATGCCGAGGCTGCTGCTCCTCCCGAGCCCTGGAGCGCCAGAATCCTTTACAAACTCAGCCCCGGAGAACCAGAACTCCTTCCAACCCCAACCCGAGGGACAGGAACCTTCTCCACCGTGCCCCTGGAAGGGTCCCAAGGCAGAACTCGTTCAAAGTGTTGGGTTTACCTGCACGAACACGGTGAAGAGGATGACCACGGTGGTGGCTGCGATGAAGAGCTTCTTCCTGTGGAAGTCAGGGAGCAGGAAAACCAAGGAGAAGCAGATGGCCCCTCGGAGCCCCCCGTAGGCGATGATGAACTGGTCCTTACTGGTGATGGTGTTCACGTGGAATCTGTTCACGAAGAAAGTCAGCACGAGCACCCCTGGGAAGCAGGAGGGAACACCGAGGCACAGCAACCAAAAAGAACAATTAGATAAAAGAAATCATCTTCTCTTTCACAGTACAACATCACAGAACGGGTAAGCATCGTATTCCCAACGTGCCACTGGAGAAGTTTTCTTCCAGCCTGGTCCAACAGGTTAAAATGTGATTTGTCCAGATAAAAAACTCCTCCCCAACATATTTCAGGTTTAGAGGATTACAGATATCGACTGGCCACAGTTCTGAACCATTGATTTAGTCTAATTGGTGACAACAAAAGACTGAATTCCTTAGATTATAAATACTTTCGAGGCAGATCATCAGCAACAATTTAGCCACGAGTTATGCTCCTCCTTCCCTCCAAGTTCCCAAGCAGTAGCCTGGATAAGCAGGTCCATTCCACCTGTGTAATGTTATTTCTTCCCCTCCAAGATTTATCCAGGATGAATTTAAGGCTCTGGGAAGTGACGCAGCAATTGCTGTGATTTACAGCCGTTTGCAAATACACAAACAGATGCAGAAAGGTACAAAAAGTCAGGCCTTAAATCAGGAAGCCGTGATTTCAATACCAATGGATGTGATAAACATCTTATTTGCCAAAAATTAATGGTCATTTTGAGAATCGCTGGCACAGCCTGACACTGAAGTTGGTGAGGAATTAGCTGGATCCACAGCACTGTTGCTTTTCTAGAGGGTGTTTGTGAAAGAAAGAAAAATAGTGCACTTGTACATATCAAACATCTTCCCCCACACGTGCAGCCAAAAATCCCTGAACCTGAGTGCTCATCAGACCAGTCTGAAGAAAACAAAAGCTGGGGGCGTTTGGGAATAACTCAATTCACTGAACTTTGCAACAGCTCCCCCATCTCCAGAGCTCCCCAGAGCAGCAGGAGGGAAATCCTTTGGTGCCAAGGCTCTTTGGAACTCAAAACCCACCTAACTAAACAAAATTAAGCCTCCCTCAGGTCACATCTGCCCCTACTGCCCAGCTCAGGCAGAGCTGATGATTTAGAGAAACAAAACTTCCTCGAGCTGGTATCCTGGCCTTTGTCTTCATCTAATCCTTCCTCATCAATTATTATTAGCATCCCCTAAACTAATTCACGGCCAGTTTGCTGCAAGAGATGACACACAATTAATCATCCTGGGCAGAGTGGATTGTCTTCTGGAGATACACCTTGGCAAAGAGCAGGAGGGGATCTCCCCAGTGCTTGGACAATGCTGGTGCTGCCATGCAATGGCTGTATCTTCCTTTTCAGCTGACCTCCCTCACACCCAGACTTCAGCAGAATCATTTCTCAAATATTTAGGGGCACAGGGAGGGTCCTGGGAAGGTCTAGATGCAGCTCACACACGAATCCCAGCCCTGCCCACCCCAAAACCCCCAATTCCTGCATGTAAAATACCATTGGCACCTCCCATTTTGGATCATACCTCCAGCACCTCTGGAATCACAGAATCCTACAATTGTTAAGGTTGGGAAAGCCCTCAAAGATGAAGTCCAACCACCCCACAGCACTGCCAAGACCACCACTGCCCCATGTCCCCCCATGAACACCTCCAGGGATGGTAACACCACCCCTGTTCCAATGTCTGACCACCTTTCAGTGAAGACATTTCTCCTAATATCCAAATATTAGTTCCTTATTAATTAATTCAATCCAGAGCTGCTGGATGGCTCTGAGCAAGTCAAGGTCTACTCTCCAGCCCCAAGGCAGGAGTTTCCCAGCCCAGCTTGGTTCTCCATGTCCCAGCAGCTCCCCAGGAAGGTGCTGCAGGACAGGACACCCTACTCAGGCCCACTGAGACAACACCCAGCCCTGGGTCGTGTGTTCTTAGGTAATTCCAGTGGGATTTTGACCAGGAAGAGGATTTTCTCTCCTGGCTGCAGCCCGAGCCCTTCCCTGAGAGTGTTCTGCATGCCTGGAGCTGCACTCAGCAGGGCTCTGCTTAGGGACCATTTTTGGGGTGCTTTTGTAGTATTACTGTGCTCCTCATGTCCTCAGTTTTTGAGCCAAAGAAGTCAAACTCAGAGCTCCTTCTATCTGGGCAAATAATTTAAGAGAAAACCACTCAATGGTAATAAACCACTTGGATGTCCAAATAACAGACTAATGAGCATATTTCCAAGTACGGTGCACAGTTATTGAAACAAACCTTGGCATGGATTAAGGACTAATAAACCCCACTCTGCCCTGCCCTGCTAATCATGGCCTATCCTATTTATACAATTTCCTCAAGTGTCTATCAAATTGGAGCTCCCCGTTTGACTCAGGGCTTTGTAAACATAAATCCCCTTGAATGCCTTTTAGCTCCCGGATTCTTGGCCAAAAATGGGGGATGTTTTACTCACAAATATAGTTAATATAGGCAAATATCCCTCCACGAGGAGACAGGCACTCTGCACTCATGAGGGGACAGAGAGGAACAGAGGCTGAGCCTCTCCAAAAAGCAGCTCCAAATACAACTGGGGCCCACAGAAACACAGAGCATCCGTTTTCCTGGGGATACACAAGGCATGAAAACGGGATCCAGGGAATTCTGGGGCCAGGATTTGTGTTCTCATTGTAATTGTGGCTCAGGAAACTCTGGAGAGAGTTCTCAGGAGACTATTTGCATGCCTTGCTCTCCTTCTTGTTACCTCCAAGTCCTGGTGGCTTTATTGCTCTGAGGTTGGTCAGACCCTCCAACAGGTTTCCCAGGGAGGCTGTGGGGTCTCCATCCATGGAGATAACCAAAAGCCATCTGGACACAGTCCTGCCACAGGAGGGCCTGGACCAGATGGTCTCCAGAGGTCCCTGCCAACCTCAGCAATCCCCCAGTTCTGCCACTCTCAGCCCTGACCTGAAGTTCTTGAGCAGGAGCAGAGGCATCCTCACATTTGAGGTCCCAGTTCCCATCTCTCCAGCAGTGAGATGGGGAGATGTTCTTCTGTAAAGCAGATCAGCATCTCCAGGGAGAGCTGCTGGAAGGTCCCTCCAGTTTCCATGGAAGGATGCTGCTGGACATGAGCTTGTCATGAATTAAATCCCAGAAATCTCTGCCATTCACCACATCATCTCTGATCCTCAGGATGTACCTACAACCTCCCTCCTGTTGGGGGGATCCCAAGGGACTAAGACACACTGAAATGGAAGAGGTCATGGCAATGGAGGAGGATCAGAGCATTGATAACACGTCCTGAGAACTTCTGTTTAACACCAGGAGGGCCCAGAGCAGGAAATGCCAGTGAAATGCAAGACCTGGAATTAGGATGGGGAGGACAGAAACACTGGCTGGGATGTGCCAGAGCAGGCCTTGCATTGCCACGTGGGATCACCACACCTGCAGAGCAAACAGGATGGTGGAGGGGCACGAGTGTTCTCTTCTTTAATGGAATCACATTTGTCACTCCCAAACACAATAATACACACATAATTAAACTGTCTCCTTTCCCCTTACCCAGAGCTCTCCAGACGAGACAGAAGATGACAGTGAAGCAGATGTAGGGCCAGTTCCACTCGTGGTTTTCTCCAATGGTGGAAACTCCAAGGAAGATGAAGATGAGGGTGTCACTGACGCTGCTCCACATCTTCATGAAGTATTTCACTGTGGTGTGGGACTTGAGGGAGATGTTGGCCTCCACATAACGCTTCATGCCCATGGCACAGGCAATGATGCTGGGAAAAGTTAAACAAAACATTTTACTACTTAAGCACTAAAAATTGATCCATCATTTATAAA
Organism: Thripadectes ignobilis; assembly: GCA_035584755.1. Taxonomy (NCBI): domain Eukaryota; kingdom Metazoa; phylum Chordata; class Aves; order Passeriformes; family Furnariidae; genus Thripadectes; species Thripadectes ignobilis. The sequence continues at coordinate 1,262,004 of JAWMRC010000142.1, read as the reverse complement.
AAAATTGGTTTCATCAAGCCTTGGATGCTTGCAGACACCTCACCAGGGAGTGATTCTCTTCCTGCATCAGGCCAAGAGTGTCAGGAGGACCAGCAGGACAATAAAATACTTCACAGGGTGCCCAAACTGTCTGATTGTGGTTTGTGGCAGAGGAACAACCCACGCTCTGCTGGGTTTGGTCACAGCTCACAGCAACACCCAACACCACCCAGCTCTGCCTCCCTTCACTTGGCCAAACTCTGCCCTTGCAGTGGCCTCACAATTTTTCATGGCTAATTGGTTCTTCAAGTTCCAGGGAACACGTGCTTAGTCGAACTCATCAGCTTTCCAAATCAATATGTTTTCAGGCCAGCAATCCTAGAAGGTCAAAACAATCGAGCGCTCAGAGCATCAAAGCACCTTTTTTTTTTATGTTTTAATCTGGACCAAAGTATTTGGTTGTAAATATTGTAGCAGCAGCAACAAAACGGTTCTCCATTTCCAGGATCTCATTTCCATGGCCCCAACCACCCCCAGAGAGCCAAAGGGGTGCTGAGAGAGGTGGTGGCTCACACAGGAGCACCCTCTCCGCTCAGAGAGCAGCCACACAACGCCTTTGACTGAAAACATCACGTTCCAACCCAGAATTTCATCGATTCTTCACGTTATTTTTGAGGACAGAAACATTTAGGTTTGTCTGAATTTAAATTCGGGGTTTAAGGGGAGGAATTTTAGTAAAAACAGAGGGTAGGAAAGGTCAGAATCAGGAAAGCTGTGATGCTCTTGCTGGGGAAAGAGATCATCTGTTATCCAGCAGTGTAAGACAAGGATTCAAATCCCTTTTTCACAAAAAAAAATTGTTTAAATTCAAATCTTTCAGCTCCTAAGAAAATGTACAAATACTTAAAATTATTCCAAAACTGGTCAGTTTTGATTTATCCTATTTAGACTGACCTTTTTTGCCAGAAAGAGCAACAGGGATTGAACCACAGGCTAAAAAAACAAATAAAAAATTAATAAATTCTTCATTTTCAGTATCTGCCTCAATAAATAGGGGGTAAAACAGTTCCTGCCAGAGACTAAGAAATCCAACAAGTATTTATGGGCAAGTGATTTCCAGAGCTGGGGTTTGGGAATGCTTATTAGAGAATGGATGTGGGGTCACAGCAGGGACACAGAGAGAGAATAAACTTGACCTGTCACAGCTTTAAGGATGGACATTGCCACCAGGGCAATGGGAAAAAGAGAAAAAGAAAGGGAAAAAAAATCAAACTAAAACCCATTTGCAGAACTGTTTCCCAGACTGGGCTGCATTCACAGGTTTCCTATTTTTTTGGGGCTATGCAGAATTGATTTTTTTTGGCAACCAAATTATTTTCCAAAGGAACGAGGTGCCAAGAGGTGGTTTTTACAATCCCAGAGTTCCCTGGCCACGATGGAATGAACGGCTGGAACTGCAGCTATGGAAGAGAGGCATTTCTAGTCGGGCGATTAGGAGGGCACAGGGCAGGAATCAGCTGCCTGCACCATTGTTTGCCTTCAGAAAAAATGCATTATTCAAAAGAACAGCAAATGGGTTCCATAATGGCAACAGCAGATTGTGATTGATGGAAGGAGACACCATTAGGATTGAATGTTTTCTGCTCCACGATGATTATGCAGCATATTTATTTCACTGTTCTGTCTGGCACTCCTATAAATAGGCTTTTCCTACCTATTCCCCCAGCTAGAATTGTTTGCAGGAACACTCCAATATTGCTCCTATTAAGCAGCCCAGGAAAGCAGATCTGGGAGGCAGAGGGATGGTTTATACCCACAGCAGCACCATTAGTTCCAAAACAGATCTCCCAGATGCTCCTGAGCCCAGCTCAGAACACACTTCATTCCTCGCTCTCCTCTCAGCTGCTCAGTGGTTTACCCTGTGCAGGCTCAGTCTGGGGGGAGCATTAGGGGGTCGTGATCCTCAGCTGGCTCAGCTTTGGTAGGAGCACCAAACACCCCAGACTGCAGCCCCCAGCAACCAGGAGGGCTGGATCACCCCGGCTTCTGCCTCTCTCTGCTTCCCAATGGAGAACATTGGGGACCTTCTATCTAATTCTGCATGATGAGACAAGCATGAAGCTTAGTTTCTTAAAACTGAAGGATCTGGCCCCAAACCCTTCATTTTATTGAAAGACCTGCCCAGTTAAAAGACAACTAAATGAACTGAAGGATGTCTGACAACTCTGACTGAAACTGGCCCGATTTCCAGCAGTCCTGGAGACGGGGAGATGTTGGATGTCCCCCTCGCTCAGGAGGCCAGACAGACCCCCGAGCTGTGTCTGAGCTCTGGTGCCAAGGCAGAAGTTGCCATTAAGAGCCCCCAGCGAAGAGGGACATTTCAGGTTCAGCTCCACTGGGAATGCAGATCCCACCCCTCACTGTCCCCACCAGAGCAAGCCAATGGCAGGACGTGCACATGGGGAAGGGGTGTGAGAACAGACGTGCTGGAAACCCCGAGCAAACCTTTCCAAGGAGCTGCCTAAATCCTGCCTGGCACTCTGCCCGTGTTGGTTTTGACTGGGCCACATGGAAAAGAATAAAATAGGCCAAGAAAGCCTCTTCTGGCTCTGCCAAACCTACTCACTTCTCACTGCTTGAACGTCCAGGCTTTCCAAACAAAAACCATGGAGCTCACACAAACATTCCCCAATAACCTCCAGAAACCCAGGAGGAGCATTGCTTCTGACTGGCAATTTGGGAAATGGAGTTACCCTTGGAGAGGGCTCTGCATGGGCTCTGCTCCCTGCCACACACAGATCTCCAGCTCAGCAAAGCTGAAGACTTTCCCTGCCACTTTCCAGACAGGAAAGGGACATTGCCAGGCAGGGCAGAGGGTTGCTGGACAGGCACTCACGCCACGATGCCCGAGAGGTGGAACATCTCAGCAGTGAGGTAGGACAGGTAGCTGTAGAGGAAGACGAAGAGCGGCTCGATGACACGGATGTCCTTGGTGAAGCGCGTGGTGAAGGCGGCCGTGAGCCCAAAACTCAGCCCCACCAACACTCCTCCCAGCCCCACCACGAAGAACTTCCCGACTCCAGCGAAAACATCCACGCTCTTGATGGTTGGCATCTCACAGAAGGACCGAAAGAGCTTGTAGAGCACCTGGAGGGGGAAAGGAAGCAGAAACAGTTGTAAGATATTCACCAGACATGGCCAAATCACTGCTGGGATTTCTGGCCCTGCAGGGTCACCATCCTTCCCTGAGGTCTGGGTCCTACCAGGGGTCTGCTGTGGCACCCCTGGGCATTTCTGTCCCTGGACACAGGAAGAGTTTCATGAAGAGTTTCTCACCTGAGGGCTGCTGAAGACCTCAGGACAGAGAACTGGACCTGGAGCCCTCTGCTAGAAGAGGCTGTTGATGTTTTTTCTCTCAGCAAATCACAGAATCTTAAGGTTGGAAAAGACCTCCAGGATCAAGTCCAACCATCAGCCAGTACCACCACTGTGTTCACCACTAACCCATGTCCCCAGGTGCCACATCCACATGGTTTCTGAACATTTCCAGGGATGGTGACTCCACTACTTCACTGCAAAGCCTCTTCCAAAGCTTGAACACCCTTTCCATGAAGAGATTTTCTGTAACATCCAATCTAACCCTGCCTGGTGGTGCCTGAGGCTCTTTCCTCTTGTCCTCACTCCCTGGGAGCACAACCTGACCCCCCCATCTCCCTGCTCCTGTCAGGGGGTTGCAGAGAGCCAGAAGATCCCCCCTGAGCCTCCTTTCCTCGGGGCTGAGATGCCCCATCCCACCCTTCCTCCATCCACGAGCTCACCACGGTGACAGCATCATTGAGCAGCGACTCCCCGAAGACCAAGATGTGCAGCTTCTCGTTGACGTGGATCTCCTCGAAGACAGCCAGCACGGCCACGGGGTCCACGGCGGCGATGAGGCTGCCGAAGAGCAGGTTGTGCAGCAGCGACACGTCCTGCAGGCGGAACGCCCGCACCTGGCAGATCCCATAGAGCGAGAACCCGATGCCAAACACGTTCCACACGGTGCCCACCACGGCGTAGAGCAGGATGGTGCCGATGTTCTCGAAGAAGGGGCGGCTGGGCATGAAGTAGCCGGCGTCCAGCACGATGGGAGGCAGCAGGTAGAGGAAGAAGATGTCGCTGTCCATCACGGGCGGGGACCTGTCGTTGAGGCCGTAGATGATCCCCCCCATGATGAGCCCCACGAAGATCAGCAGGCAGCTCTCGGGCACCACGGAAGGCAGCTTGTTGTAGAGGTGGAACCCTGGTAAGGGGGTGGAGAGAAACGGGGATTGTCTCAGCAGCCCAAACCCTTGTTGGGTGAGAAAACTCCCTGCTCTCCCACCAGCAGCAAATCCCGGCGTGGAGCAGCAGAAATAAACACACCCAGTGAAGGTGAACTCGCCCAGAAATCAGCTAGAAAAGCTGAAAATTGCTGGAAACACCAAACCTTCTCAAAATGAGAGACCTCATTTCATCACAGTGTAAGGTCAGAGAGATGTATTTAGGTAATAAACAAATAGAAAAAACAATCTGCATGAATAAAATAGTATTTGGAATTATTTAGGATGTGATCTAGTCAGCAGAACGTCTTCGGCACCAACATAAATAGCAACTGCTAATTTTAAACAGAATCAAATTCTATACGTTTTCAAAAAATCATAAAAAGCCTTTTCATGACTTGTAAATGGGGTCTGCTTTTAATATTATTTAATCATTAGAATTTAAAGCTAAAAAAAAGCCCAATCAGTTCAGCCCTGGGTAATGGCCAGTAGCAGAAATAAATTCTGACAAGCACAAGTACTCAAGGTGAGGCAAGGAGTAATTGAAACAAACCCAAGTGGAATAGGAATAATAATTTCAAAAATCCGTGATCATTATTTTGTCTTCACACATGTCAATAGAACTGGGATCTCGTGACAGAACACGGAGGAAAACATCATTTCCATCTGGAAAATTCTCACTGAACTGGAGCTCAAAGAATTCTCCCTTCTGAGGGGAAAAAGAAAGGTGCTGTAAAATGATTTTTACAGCAGTAATTTAACAGAAAAGAATATATGAACATTTTAAAATAGATAATATATAAATATATATATTACCGTACATTATGTAATATTATACATATAATAATAGTAATATTTTATATAATGGTAATATAAGTATATTAATATGAGATATGAATTATATTACTAATATTAGATCACTAATTATATTACTAATATTAATATAATATGTTATAATACATATTATTGTATAGTTATAACTCTATAATTAATTACAATTAAATATAATAGTGCACACATAACATTATATATAGATATATAATACATATATATTATGTAAAAATATTTATGATATATAAATATACTATACATGAAATATGTTATATATGTTATATAACATATATGTTATATATGTGTGTTATATAACATATGTGTTATATATGTGTGTTATATAACATATGTGTTATATATGTGTTATATAACATATGTGATATATATGTGTTATATAACATATGTGTTATATATGTGTTATATAACATATGTGTTATATATGTGTTATATAACATATGTGTTATATATGTGTTATATATGTTATATAATTTATATGTTATATATTGCAGACATCATTCTATACTGTATAGAAATTCTATCTATAAAAATACATACAACATATATTCAAAATATATATCTCCATGCAATATATAAAAATATCTCTAATACTATAGCTGCAGTGACACAAATGAGCCCCACTATTACTAACTCAGCCACAGGACTTGGCCCCCCTCGGGCCCCAGGACCCCAGCCCGGTGCCCCCAGCCCAGGCTCACCTATCTTGGCCAGCGAGGCCAGCATGATCCACAGGGTGATCTCGAAGGGCACCTGCACGTGCTGGTAGTCCAGCGAGAAGAAGGGATGCTCCGAGGACTCGTTGCCCGCCCAGCTGATGTTCTCCAGGGCCGGGTCCTCCTGCAGGGCGCCCACCCGGGGGGCCGGGAGCAGGCAGCACAGCACGGACCCCGCCAGCACAGCGCCCTGCTGCTCCATCCCGCGGGATCCCGCTGCTCCAGGGGACAAGGCTGGGGATGCTGCAGGAGGCACACGGCTCTGGGTGGCTGTGAAGGGAGGAGCGAACGCTCCACCTCACCCTGACCGCCCTCCCTGGTCCGTCGCCCTCCAGACGGGAGATGCTGCTGGAGACTGGCACCCTTTGGACCCAGGTGCCCAAATGGAGGCTCCTCCTGGGGATGTCTCCTCCAAGGAAAGCCTGGTGCACCCTCGGAACAGCTGCACAAGGGGCACTTCACTCCTAACCCTGGGCATGTTTTGGCTCCCAGGCTCTCAAAAACCCTTCTTGGAGGAGGAAAAACAATTTTCCCTCTCCGAGCAGACTTGAGAGCACAGGTCCCATAAAAAAGCCCCATCCAAAACCAGCTCCATCTCCCCGTGGGCTCCCCTGGGTTTCTCCAGTGCCCACAGAGAGGACACACGGCAGGAACATTCCTGATAATCACTTTTCATGGTGTGTATCCTGCAAACCCCCCCGTGTGTTGTGCTAAACACAGAGCTGCAGGGGTGCAGGTCACCTGTGCAGGTGGGAGCCACCTCTGTGGACAAAGGAGGTTCAGCAGCTGCTTCAAGTTTCTTCTACAAGAAGGAGTCACAGGAAAATGTCCCTTCATCTCTCTTCACCACTCGAAAATGGCATCAAAACCTGAGCTGCTCAGAATAGCTGGGGAGATGGAAAAATAAAGTTATTTGCAAGTGTTTAACAGATTTTAATATCACAGAGAAGAAATACACCAGGTCAAACTCCCCCGTTGTGAAGTTTCATTTGGGTTTATCTGTTTCTCCAGGGATAAATTTAGAGCAAAGCACACACGTCATTAACACGGGCTCGGGGCTGTGTCCAGGAGGATCGATGGCCTATTTGTTCCCCTCAGCCACCCAAATGACACCAAATCAGCTGCCAGGGACAGGCTGGTGACCCAGTTCCGTGCTGGGAGACACAGCCCAGCATCACCCAGACACAGCAAGGGCAGGAGAAGCTTTGGGAGGCAGGAGAGATGCAGAGATACCCTCTAGGAGTGGCTTCCCTCTCCTTTAGCACAGTTCATTTGAATTTCACAGGATGGGTTGGGTGAGAAGGGACCTTAACCTCACCCAGTGCCACCCCCTGCCATGGGCAGGGACACCTCCCACCAGCCCAGGGTGCTCCAAGCCCCATCCAACCTGGCCTTGGACAATTCCAGGGATCCAGGGCCTGCCCACCCTCCCAGGGAGGAATTTCTCCCCAATATCTCACACCGGATCACTCGTCACTCTGAAGGAGGGAGAACACAGTGCTCTTAACAGCAATTAAGAAGTAATTAAGAAATTAGTCAGCCAGAGCGAAGAGCAGCAGAAGCTCCAAGGCTGGGCTCGCAGCCCAAGCCATCACATCTCCTCTTCCTGCTGAAAGATTTGGTGCTAAAGTTAAGAGTTTGGGGACTTGTTCCATTTGGAGGCACAGAAAAGGAGTTTTCCCAACCTCCCATTCCCCTCCACCCCCAAATGGGCCATTGCTGTTCTTGAGAGGGAAAAAAGCATGAAAGTTAATATTCATCTATGTTCCCCTTAAGCCAAAAATGAAATGTTTGCATCCTGGAAGGAAGAACAGCTGCAGCAGGGAGCTCAGCAGGGCTTTGGAAATGGGTTTGTGTGTAGAATCCATGTTTGTTTGATAAAGGAACCAGAGGAAAACCCACTACAGAGTTGGGACAGGACCTGAGAAAGGTCAGCAGAGAGGAGAACACTGAAATATGCTCTAGTTCTCAAATAATCCTAATTTCTAAAATCATGGAATCAGTAAAGTTGGAAAATACCTCCAAAAACATCAAGTCCAACCATTAAACTAATTGCCCTGAGAGACTGTGAACTGCCCATCCCTGGAAGTGCTCAAGGCCAGGTTGGACGGGGCTTGTAACAACCTGGCTTTGCTTTGAGGGCTTGGAAACTCCTCTTTTTTTTCACTTTTGCATCCTTTTACCCTGGATTTCTATACAAACAGACTTGTTAATTCCCTTAAATCCCGACTTTTGCCCCTGTTCATTACATCCTGGCTCTGAGTAAACCAAAGGCCAAAGACAAAATGTTTTCCCAAAGTTCTGTGACAACAAAATACAAATGTTGTCCCCCTTGCAGTGGTTATTGACATTATTGATCCACTCTCTCATGTGAGCACCATTTGATGCAGAATTTATGGACAGCCTTTCATTTTTCCCCTAATGTAATGCTCTTTCCCACATTTTAGGGTTCCCAGGCTGGATTCTCATCCCACAGTTGTACTGACAGGCATTCTGCTCTTGGTGGGATGAGGAGGACTGGGAGAAGAACAGAGTCCTGTGTGATACGGGATCAGAGACCAAAATTCAGGCTCCTGCAATAAAAATGTCCCAGTCCTGCATCTGTTTCCCCCAGGGAACACGCACCTCCTGCCCACAGGCAACACTGGGGATTATCCCAGTGGAGGGTCTTGGCTTTCCCTGGGAAACCCTTTGGTGGGCCTTGCTGATCTCTGTTAGTTCATTTAGAGGTCACCCAGATGATGTTTGGGAGCACCCAGATGATGTTTCAGTGGCACCATATTTTTTTCCCTTTTTTTAGAAGTAAACCTTTTCTCCAGCTTGCCCTACAAACCTCCAAGCCCCTCTTGGCACTTCCCTTTCTGAGCAGGATCCCAAGCACAGCAGTTCTGTTGGGGGCAGCAGGAACAGAAAATCCCCTAAACCCCAAAGCCACAGCAGGGGCTTTCTCAGCACCTCTCAGGCTAATTTGCACCAACTTTGCATATGCAACGTGAAGGTTTTCACTTTCTATTCCAGGAAAGGGTTTTTTTAATAATTCAACTAACTGGAAAGAGGAACAAAAATGTGTTAATTTAGAATTTCAAGGCAAGAATTTCAGGAAATTAATCTGCAGCGCTGTTCCCTGTTCCACTACATTCACAAAACTCATTTACTGGAAACAAAGCACTAATACAGCTTATACACACAAAAAAAACCCAAAAAGTGAGAGTCTGGGTTTTCTCACTCTCTTCTAACTTTTGTTACCTCTCAGATTAGCAATTACTTATTGAAACATCAGCTTTATCCAGTTGAGCAACAGACAGAGAGTAAGTGAGTAACTGGCCATGTGCCCACAAACGTGGCACTGGAAAACAGAAGTGTGGGATCACAGATGGGCAATGAGGACAAAACACAGCAACCCAGCACATGAAGAAATTGTACTGTTGCACAAAACCAGAAGTTTTTGAGGAGGATCACGGATCCCTAAATGGTCAGAGCCCAGGAAAGCAAAGCCTTGTGCCCCAACACCAGGGTGAGAGGCAGGGAAACACTTCCAGGGATCCAGGGGCAGCCCCAGCTTCTCTGGGCACCCTGTGCCAGGGCCTGCCCACCCTCCCAGCCAGC
>JAWMRC010000142.1:1232734-1252496 GCA_035584755.1 Thripadectes ignobilis | reverse complement strand
TGTCCCCAGTCCCTCTCCAGCTCTCCTGGAGCCCCTTTAGGCACTGCAAGGGGCTCTCAGGTGTCCCTGGATCCTTCCCTTCCCCAGGTGAACCTCCCCAGCTCTTTGATCCCGTGTCCATCCCCGAGTTTATATTCCCACTGAGAATTCCACAGAGTTCAGTGCCCATGTTTCAGTTTTACACAGCTGGGGCTGTACTTGCAAAGCTGCTGTTTGCACTCACCCTGAGGAGGGGCAGCAGTGGAGAGACACAGGACCCTGCGAGTCCCAGCTCTTCTTCTGGGCTGGAGTCACAGACAAGCAGCCCAAGGAAAACAAAGCCCTGATGGGCATTTTCCCCCAGGATTCCCAACACATTTAGTGCAAGTTTCAACAATTCAGCTCCAGAGATAAATCTCCCCCACCCCAGTTTGCTCCAGAGCAGCAAATACTCCTCCAGAATTTTTGCCTTCCCTCAAGTAAAGGGGAATATCCACAGCCCCTACATGGACCACGATGGAAGAAGGGAGGTTTTGGCCCCTTGGGATCCAGAGGAGGCAGCCAGGATATCCCAGGTGAGAGAGGAGGGGTTTGTCACCACCTGGGCACTCCTTTACCAGGCAACCCCTGCCCCTCACAAGTGATTTATATTGCCAACAGATTGATGGAGTTAGCACAAACTGAAGGGAAAAGCAGGCAGGGGTTAAGTGGTGAGGATCGTCTCCCAAACAAAAGGGAATTAATGACAATCAGATAGCTGAACTTTGGAAACCTTTAGGTAAAACAGGAGCAAAACAGAGAGAAAAAAGTCAGTGTTGTAATGTCGTGTATAAACTCGTGAAGAGAGAGAAGGAATACTGTGCTAAAAAGCAGATTTCAGCCCACTAAAAGCAGCTCAGTATTTAAAGTTTTGGGTGAAAAATAAGGCACTCAGGTTTAGTTTCATGCCAGGTTTACAAGCAAATGACATTTTCCTGCTTAAAAGAGAAAGGAATGAAAAATACAGGTAGGTAGTGTTTGAGATTTTACTGATTGTCTGGTATTCCACCTTTTATAGTCCCAAAGGGAAGGGTTTGGCTTTTCAGGGTTTGAGTCCTCCCAGGTTTTAACCTGCAGAATAGAAGAACATCAACTGATGGAAATTGTCACTCTGCAAACGTGGGCATCCTTTTTGTGGGAATTAATGCTCCCTCCAAAAAAAGGGTGGATTTTGAGATGCAGTTGCAAAATGGTTGTAAAGCTCTGGAAATCCTGACCTGAAAGGTACTAAAGGAAACCACCACTAGATATCACCATTTGCCTATTCAATACATCTCGGGAAAAACAGTAATGCTGGCCTGGAGTGCAGAAATCCCAATTATCCTCCAAGCAGAGGAAGTCACTTGATTCCCACAACCTGGAGCTGGGGAACAACACCCCAACTACAGAATTCAACTGGGGAGATTTAACTAAAGAGCCCAGCTTATTCCAGGCTCTGTGTCCCAGCACCTGGTGAATATCCCTCTGTGGGAACACAGAATGAGAACTGGATTTGAAGGTAAAAATTCCCTGCCAGCATTTCCCCTTCAACATCACATTTTCTGGCATGTGGATAAAAATCAGCACCAGGCAGAATCTGACCTGTAAAATACGGCCCTGCTTTCCTTTGGAATGAAACCCAGCTGCTGCCCTTCAGTGCTCTGGAAAAGCACCTTTTCAGGGATTTTCCCTATGGAATTTGAGTTCACTGAGAGCTTTTTCCTGCTAGTGAAAACGGGCACAGCTCCAGTGCAGCTGATGGAGTTTTATTGGAGTTAAATTCAGAATGGGGCTCAGCATCTTTCAAAGAGAACGAAATCCAAAGCACATCATGGATTGCAACATGTCGATTAAAATGACATTGAAATAGAAATAGTATTTAAATGAGTAATAAATGGATTGGTCTCATCTTTCCAGAAATGACCAGATTTTGCTCCCAAAATGTATTCTACAGTGACATCACAGGTATCTTTCTATGAGAAGCTAATCTTGAGAAGTTATTTAAATTTTGCATTCAACCAGAGTAACAACTGCTGGGTGGGAAAAGCACAGGGATGATGTTTTTCCCTGGACAGAACTCCACCAAATCAATAACAAAACCCAGCCCGTGGTGCTTTACATTAACAACATTCCCCACGTTCACCTGTGCTCTGAAAACACGGATCATCGTGCTGAGCAGCCACTTAAAGGACCTCATTTGCCTCCAAGCGCTGCTGTTGGGCTGGTTTCTTCTCATCCCAGCTAGAATTGTCCACATAGTTGATGAAATTTAGCAAAGAACGGGCTCTGAACCCGGTGCTGAGAAGGGATGGGGAGGAGGAGCCCCCCAGTAAGCTGAGGTTGTGCCTCACACAGAGGATTTGTGTCCTCATTCTCCTCTGCTGCTCCATTTCCATCCTGGATCCAGCCAGGATTCTCCACTGAAACAGCTCATCTGGTGACTTGAACCCCAGCAGAGCAAAGTGGGGCTTCTCCAACACATTTCTCAGCACTGGGAAGGACAGAGCCACCAGGCTGGACCTCAGGTTTAACCTCCACCTTCTCATTTCCTGAGGAAGAACCTCATGCAACTGAATTAACTTCTGTCCAGACTTTGGTTTCAGCTATAAATAGACCCCAGGAGGAACCAAAGGCAGCACAAATGCCACTTTTTTCTCCAGGTAACTGCAAACCCTTCGGTCACTGATGCCCTCTGGAATGTTTTCCCCTCACCCTCAGTTCATTTATTCTCTCTCCCAAGGAAAACTGGAGAGTTCTGCCCACCCTGGACCCCTCTGGAGTTTAATGAACTCATCTGGCCTCTTCCAAAGGACTCCTGACTTGATTTGGGATGCTGGGTAGGGGATTCATGAGACACATGTGGAATTGGGGCAGTGCACAGTGAAGGAAACCATCCTTTTCCCTGTTACCCTCTTGGAAAACAGACACTAAATTTAGTATTACAGGAATTTTTGACCAGGCGATGATCAGGTAGGCCTTGGCTGTGTGTGAGTCTGATTTTATGACAGGAATTGTCTTTGCTGTCATTTTAATCACGAGAGAGAAGTTCTTACTTTGGCCACCCAGATCACTTTTCCCTCTGGAGCAGCTTCTTCTCAATGCTGCCAGTCCCCAGATTCCAGCAATCCCTCTTTTCTCTCCCCCACCTGAAAATCCCCATCCTACCACAATGACACCATGGCAGAGTCTGCCTCAGGTTGAAAGCTGCCTGCAAAAAGAACATGGAAAGTTGGAAGTTGGGTGTTTGAGATGAGACAAGAGCAGAAACAGGCCCAATTTTAACTCTAAGCCCCATCACACAGTTTCTATTACAGTAAATGCAACTAGTTAATGAGTTAAATTACTTGAATCAGGAGCTTTAAGGTGAATCCCTTGTGAATACAGATCTTTTCCATGGTCTTTCAAGCCTATTGTTATTTTCTTTCAGTTCAGAGATGATTTTAGGAAATGTCCAACAAATAAAGATTCTGGATTAAAGCAACAAACAAAACCACAAGCAAAAAAACCAACAAAAAACTTTCTTTACTAGAAAAAACTTCTACAGAGCACATGAGAGTCCAATTCATTTATCATTTTACAGTGGTGACCACAAGCAAAAAAACCAACAAAAAACTTTCTTTACTAGAAAAAACTTCTACAGAGCACATGAGAGTCCAATTCATTTATCATTTTACAGTGGTGACCCCGGGGTTGTTTTCAGCTGAAATGTTTACTAACAGAAAGGGAAGAAAGTGAGTGTGAAAGTAACAGGATTCCCACATCAAAATCTGCATTTAAACTTCCAAATGAAGATGCAAGGGTCTTGCAGTCCTTTTTCAGGAATGCTGCAGTCATCTTTGCTTGCTGATTTTGCCACAAATTAAACCCTTTCAGGGGTGGCTGAGGACATGGTTTCATGGTGGACATGGTGGTCTTGCTGGGTGGATGGTTGAACTTGATCTGAGTAGTTGTTTCCAACCTTAACAAATCCATGATCCTACAGACACTATAAAAACATGATTAACTAGTATTTTGGAGAGAAATTAGTTTCAAATTCTGCATTAGAAAACAGAAGTCAGTGACCTTTACTTCCCCTATAGTTTAAGCCTTAAAACACTGATTTGAAAAAGTGTAGTGTGTAAATATTTGCCCCTCCCAAGCTAATCCTTGGGATGAAATATTCCCACGTGACCCCAGCCAGCCCTCCAGCCCAGCAGGGCAGTCAGGATGTGAACTGCCCCCTGCAGCTCCATTTCACCCCTGCTGCCCTGGAGATCTGCAGGTTTGGGCTGCTGAACTCGGAGCTGTTTCTGTTGGGAGCGTTGCGCCAACTCGACAAAGCCAAGGAGTGCAGGAGGGCTCCTCTGGCCCTGCAGGTTTCTATGTTCTGCTCCTGGGAGATCTGCAAGCTTATCTGCTCCAGGGAGCTCCTCAGCCAGCTGCAAGTCAGGAGGTTGGTTATGGATCCACACCTGGCCACGCTTTCTTCAAAAAACTGCTTGTAGAGCTCTGCCAGCTTGGCCTCCATGTACTTGTTGAGCATGGAGTTGGAAAGGGGCTCGTCGCAGAGCACGATGCTCCTCTCTGCACCTTCAGCTCCAGCTCCAGCCAGGGATGTCACCCTGGGCTTTCCAGGATGCTCACAGGGAGAGGACTGGCCCAGGGGAATATCTGTGGACAGCAGGACAGGGCCACTGGGGAGTTCCTCACCCACGTGGTCCAACACGCAGCCCGAGTCACACGTGTGGCCCCCGACTCGGTCCCCCCCGATGTGCAGGTCGGGGTAGTTCTGGTAAATGCTATTGCATGGCCAGGATCTGTACAAATCCACCTGGCTGAGGCTCTGGCTCCTCCTGGGGATGTGCAAAGCTGGGGATACAGGTCCTTTGACCTGCTGTTCCTCAGCCTTTGCAGGCTCCTCTCCTCTGCAGTCCCAGCGAGGGCCACTCCCGGGGTCTGCTCTGCTGCTTCTGGCTGAGATCTCACCCTGCTTCTCACATCCATCAGCAAAGCCTTTGATTTTTGGGATGTCTACAAGTTTCTGTCTCCAGATTGCCTCCTTAGCCTTTTGGGATGCAGGGGATTTGTGAGGCTTATCTTGATGACAGCTTTCTTTATAGATGAGCCTTGTTAAGATGCCTTCTGCCAACATGATGACAAGTGGGAGTAACAGTCTGATCACCAGAGTGCCATGGAGTCCTGGGACTGCAAGAGAGGCAGAGAATAATAATGACAGCAGCACATTTTATAAATATTGTGATTTCTCTTTTTCTTTTTTCTCTATTTATTTTTAGCAAACATTAAGCTATCGTTCTCCATTGAAAGACAACAATTTCTAAGAGCTAAAGAGGTGACACAGGAAGGAAATAAAGGTCAAATTCCAGTTTAGAGGTGGTTTCTCCTTGAGCCCTCCTGTGAGGTTCCAAGGAGCTGCTGAGAGTTCTGCAGGTATAATAAAGCTGCATCCAAAAGACAGTCCACATGGACAAGTGTGTTTAGAGTCCCTCATCATGATGAATTTAAGAGATATAAATAGTTAATTTGTCTTCCCCAATAAGCAGTGAAGACGTGTCTCAAAATATTCCCCTGCTCTAATCATCCCTTATTATTCCCTCTCAATTCACCTACTGTTAAAATCAATGGGAATCCTCCCATTTAGAGCAGAGTCTGACCCAAACTCACTGAGGAGATCACCACTTGTCTAATGGATGAGGAGGAAAGATGAACACAAGGAAACCATTCTGTCCTTCCAACATCTTTTTAATCTCTGCATGAATCAAGCACCTTCACACCCCCCCAGTGTGCTCATGGTTTGAAATGGGGGCACAGGCAAGGGCTGAGGGGGTGTCATGTAGTAGCTTTCCCAAAAAACATGGTGTCCCACAAAAACATGAGCATGGTCTCTATTTATTTACTTACTCCACTTACTCCCCAAACTCCACTTACCTTATGGACAATTAAGGCTCAATATTTTTATCCAAACTCTACACTGGGTTACTTGAAACTCAATGCACTGGGTCCCTTTTTAACCCCAGTGCTCCTTCCAGGAAGCCACTCTCAAACTCCAGTTATTTGAGAGATGGAAATTTTCACCTTCTCTCCTAAATTTACACATTTTCTCAGCACAACCTTTGGTTTTTTAACTTTTGGGGATTCTTTTAGCCTGCCTGGCAGTTCCCTCCCTGGAGCTGAAGGAACTCTGGAGTTTGGAGGCCATGGCAGAGAGGAAAGGCAGCACACCAGGCTACATCACCATAGCTAGTTATCTACAGAGTCATTTACATGTGAAAAAGCTGGACAACACATTCTCAAGCACTTGAGGGAGTTAGAAAACCATTTTCCAAAAAGAGAAGGGTACTTGGCAGTCTAAATCTTGCTGAAGGTCAGTGGAATTTGGAATGCTGCATTCCTTGTGGGACATGGGTAACCAGGTCCTTACCCCGGTCTGTAAGACCTCAGGGTACCCAGCTCCTTCCCTGCTCCTACATTTTGGTTTACTGCTTTGAAAATGCTCATGCAGAGCTAAAATAGGGTAATCTCAGCACAACTGCTCTGTTTCCAATGAAGTAAGTGGCTCCTGCATTCTGGAACAAAGCATAAATGAGAAAGAAAGGCCCGAGAAGCCTGACTTACCAAGCGCAGAGGGGTCGAGGTGGATGTCCCCGAGGGCAGAGCAATCCCAGCGCTGCTGCTGGGGCAGCACCCTCTGCCTGCAGTGGGCTGTGTGGAAAGAGCCTGACGCACACATGATGCGCTTCCCCATCCGTGCCCCTGCAAAACAGAAGTGATCCCAGCGGGAAGGGCGCGGGCTCGGAACGCAGGGCCAGGCCAGGCCTCAAAGAGGATGTTGGAAAGTGAGCCGAGCCCTCCCCACCCGTGGGGCGATGCTGACCTGTCAGCACTGCCATAAGAGGGCACAGGCAAGGATCAGAGGGGCTGTGCTGGTCCAGACTGGAACCAGTGCCACCAAACTGGCAGCGGCTCAGCCTTGCTGCACCACCCAGCTGGCTGACCGTGTCATTCATTCCCACCACTTCCCCTTCGCAGACACGGCTAAACTGGGAGGCTTGTGACATTCTGCTCACGGGGAAGAACTCGACAACCTTGTGTCATCAAGATTATGATGAAATACCCCGTTTATAACACACCAATAGGAGACTCTGCCACTGTGGAAGAAGCAGCAGCCAAGGGGCAGCTGTGGACAATCGTCTTGCTCTTTGACCAAACCCATTTTTTCTGGGCTCAAAAACTGCCTCTGGCTCAATGGCCCACGTGTGGTTCTCCCACAGTGGTTTTAGCATGTCCTTTACAAGCTCAAGCTGAGCCACCAGCACAAGATCCAGCCCATACACAGCCTGCAGTTTTCTGCTGATGCCTTTTCTAAATTTCCTCTTTCTCAGATGATAAAAAGCCCCCAATAAATCAGAAGCTGAATCTCATCCAAGTACTAGACAAAGGGTCCTAGAAAGGCACTGTTTAATGATGGGGTGAGACACAAATGTAAAATAAAACTGGAGTGTTAAGATAATCTTACAGCAGCTCACTGATTGCAACCCATCATACATGTTTTGGTAGAAAAGTAACATTCACAGGATGGTTTAGGTTGGAAGGGAACACAAAGCTCATCAAGTGCCATGGGCAGGGACACCTTCCACTATCCCAGGTTGCTCCAAGCCCCATCCAGCCTGGCCTTGGACACTTCCAGAGATCCAGGGGCAGCCACAGCTTCTCTGCCCACCCTCCCAGGGAAGGATTCCTTCCCAGTATCCCATCTATCCCTGCCCTTGGCAGTGGGAAGCCACGTTGTGCCTTAGAAATTAATTAAGGTTTGAAGTAACTCTGGCCATTTAGTTCCAATGGAGTCTCTAAAATTGTTCCTCTTCCCTCCTTATCACCTGGGCTTCACAAAAGGCTCCAATTTTTATGGAGGCAGCATCACAGCTACTTTTATTCCCACCGAGTTTATATAAAAAACTGTTTAAAATTACTTCATGTTTAATCACTTTACATGAGTAATTTCTGCACAGAAGGGGTGGCTGGAGCGTGGCAGGGCAGGGACCAGGGTGGTTCCAGTCCCAAGGAGTTGGAAACTTCTATCCAAGCCTGTAATTAGTGCAAGATGCAGCTGGAATTCCCGGGCAGCTGTTCCAACAGGACACAAAAGGCACAGAGACAAGGAAACCGAGTCACAGAATTCCTCCTGAGAGATTAAAACCAAACCAGCTCCCATTTCAGTCCCACTCAGGGCCAGGGAAGGAGAACCTTCCAGGGACAGGGTTTAAGGTCCCTTCCAACCCAAACCATTCTGGGATTCAAGTGTTAAATGCATCAGTACATAAGGGAACCAGTGTATTCCTGTCAATTCCATCGAAAACTAATTCCATTGTATATAGAAAAATAAAACCAGAAGCAAAGTTATTCCAGACGCCGTGCACAGCTGGGGGAACCAGCAAGGCAGGGGTGTTGGGATAGAGGTAAAAAAGATTACTGTAGCATTCAAAGTCTACGGAATGTATGGGAAAGAGACATATATATGCAAAAGATAAACGCCACAGCATGGTATATTGCCACACACACAGGTATCGCTGAATGCAAACAAAGCTTGCTCTCTCAGCACAGCGGAACATTTTACCTGCGTGTAAATACGGGACAGACACCGACAGTTTTAGCTGCTGGTTTGTTTCCAGGCACAGCTGCCTCGAGGCCTTTATTTTGGGTTTTAGCCGCCCGCACCCCCTGCGCAGCCCCGGGGAGCCCTCGGTGCCGACAGGGGCCAGCACTTCACTAGGGAGAAAACCACCCATTTCCCCACACAACGGCGGGCACAGGGCACGGATTCCCTTATAGTCACAAAAATAAATCCAGACACAAAGTTACCTCCGACTAACCACCTCACCCAACCCGCTCCCTCACACTGCCCTCAGCGCCGGCCCCCCGCCCTTAAGTACCCGAGGGGGCGGGCACGCGCGCTGACTGACAGCGGCATCGCCCAATGGGAGGGCGCGACGGGCCGGGCGCGGGCGCTGAGTGGCTGGCGGTTGCCGCAGCAACGGGCGCGGCGGCGCCGGGGGCAGCAATGGCGGCAGCAATGGCGGCCGCGGCCCCTCAGGGGCTCGGTGCGGGAAGCGGGTTATAAACCGCGTTATCTGATGGCTTTTTGTTGCATAAACACCAAATAACTTGCCCTGCGTGCTGGGTAAAGCTCTCGGAAAGGAACTGGGAGTTTCGGTGCTGGTTTCTTTTGATTTAAGGATTTTGAAACACCAAGCGACTTCAAAAGAAGAAATGGCCAAATTCCTGATGATATCTTCAATAAACCAACCTGTGCGAGAAGCAATTACTATAAGGGATTGTATATTGCTATATCGTGTGTGTACATATATATATACACACACGTTATCTATAATTCATATATATAAGGAATTACTACAAGGAATTACTATATATTGCTATATAGTGTATATATATATATATATAACTACTATATATAATGAATCACTTTCTATTACTACTACAATATATACAGGGCCATTTGTGATCCTTCATGGCCACACTACACTAAATGAATGTATTTTGCAGCAACTTCATCACTCAGACCTTTAGAATCCTTTTGTGGTCCCAAAAGTTGACTAATACAGCCTAACATTTAATAATGAACGTCAAAACTTTCAAAATGGGCATTTCCATCCAAAGCATCCTGTCATGCCATGGATAAATCCCATGATATTTCTGCAGTGAAAGGTCGTGATTTGGGAGTGGTTTCTTTGTGGGGTGGGCACAGGGCAAGTGGAACACAAACCCTTCCATGGAGCCTGAGATGAGGGATATAATGAGACATTCCAGGATTTTCCGTGGCTTGGAGATCGAGGAGATGAAATGAGAAATGAGCAAAATGGCACATGACTTGGTAGAAAAGTTTATTTTACAGCACACAATGTTGTAACCTGAACAGCAAGAGAGGGACACGTTGTATGTACACACAGAGCCTGGCCTTTAGACAGGTTTTGGGAAACTATCTGTATTGAAATTTACATTAAGGAGCAACAACTGGGGGCTTAAAGACTTTTTATGAATAAAGAATCAGTGATTTTTTTTTTCTGTGTTGTACAAGTGAAGTGGATGCACAAGGGAAGTAAATGGGATTCATTGCAATTTAGGAATGGTATCCAAAGCCCTTTCCCCATCTTAGGGAAAAGACACCAGAGGGCAAGAGTGAGAGAGAAGCAATAATCACCTTGAAAAGGCACCAGTGTGACTGAGAGTTCTTGGTTGTGCTTTAGTTGTTCACACAGAAAGAAGCTGATCCTGTAAAAATCACAAACCACTGCTTTAAAAACGGGGTTATTGGTTTCCTCCAGAGGATGTGAATTGAATCTGGGATTTGGGCAAATCCCAGGGCAGGTCAGAGCTGAGAATGTGACTCCTGGAGCTCTGCGGATCTTCCAGGAGGTGCAAAACTTGAGCACATAAAGCTGAGGAGGAGGTGCCTCTGATGAACCAGGAAAACAGGGAAGGTAAAAATCTATCCTACACTGCTCTGTGGCCACACAAATAGCAGAGTTCCCTGCTGAGAGCAGCAAAAAGCTAATTAATTACACTTTGTAGAAGAGCAGGGAGAGGGCTGGGAGAGCTCTCTGGGCTTGGGGTGCAGCTGCTGCCCTGGCTGCTTCCAACGTGTGCCTGCCTTGGGGGACGGGGGGGAAAAGTTAATGAGGAAACAAAGCCCAAACCTTACAGACAATTTGGGGTAGGTGTATCCTAAATTAAATCCATTTAGTAATTAAACCCCATTTAGCAGCAGGGGAGAGATCCAGCAGATTCACCCACAGCAGCAGTGGATTCATGATGTTCACCTTGTATGAATCCTGAGCTTTTAAAAAGCAGGGTTTTCATCTGAAAACTCCTCTTCTTTGAGCCTAAAACTCCAAACATGAGCAAAACATGCACACGAGTCAATGGTGTGAGAAAGCATTCTAAAACAATTTTATTGGAATGATACAGGAATGGTTAATATACAGCTTAAATCCTCAATGCCTGCCTTCTACAGAGGAAAAAAATAAGAGAGAAAAGAACAAATTCAGTTCTTGCACCCATGGAAACAGAAATACAGCACAGAGGTAACAGATTCCTGGCACCCCTAAAGTCATGCAAGAGATCTGTATCAAAAAACTCAAGTTTTACCCACACAACAAAGAGATTTTCGGTATTTTCAGTTTGTGTTGGTGCCTTGTTCCCCAGACAAAGGAATAATTCAGCCTGGCTCCCAGAGCTGGCTTAGGAATGCTGATACAGTTTGAACGCTCCCATATGGCAGGGGGGGGACAGACGAGGGGAGTGACTTTGCTTTCTTAAACTTGGCAATTTTCTTGACTGTTGAGACAGAGATTGACCTCGTTTCTGAATGTTTTGGGTCGCTGAACTGACAGAATTTGGCAGCGACTTTTAATTACAGCTCCTCCAATATAATGGCTCTAATTCACCGAACTCGCACAGGAAACACAGCAAACTGGTGTGGGTACAGAGACTTGTGTGTCAAATCCCACTTAGTATTCCAGAGTTCCCAAAAAACCTGACCAGTTTAGTCACAGAGAAGGATTAGGCCAATATTAAGAAACAAAAATCACCTCGTTCAGAAAGATGAAATTGTAGTAAACAAGAAAAATCTGATGCTGGATTTACAATGACTGAACTTCCAGCTCCAAAAGATCTTAATGTCACAGGATTTCAGTAATTCCTGATAAAGCCTATTAATAAAAAAGCACAATTGTGTGTGTTTTCTTTAAGGTAAGGCAAAATCCATCCATCCCTCTGCCTCGTGATACTGTGGTGCTTTCATAAGCACAAGCTTCAAACTGCCTCCCAGGCTCCCAGAAAGATAAATCAGGAATTCAAATATGGCCAGGAATAAGAGGCTCCCTCCTGAGCACTGGGAGAACACACAGGTTAATATTGCACGTGGTAAATTCACCAGTACAAGACACTTTGACAGAGTTGCAATTCCTATGATAGCTTCATGATACGGCAATAGCAGTGGACAAAAGAAGTTTTTAAACCTTAAAAAGAAAGTCTTGCTTAATTACAATAGTTTTTGCTCTTCAAACATTTATTTCCTCGTTTTAAAAAATACTATATGAACCTAATGGCTACTTGAACATGCAGTGAGATGTTTAATGCTCTAAGCAGTGTGAATTGGTATTTTTGTAGAGAAATACATTAAAGGCTTTCACCCTTACACAGGTAAGGAAATGCCATTTCTGGCTGTTTTGGCTTGTTTGCAACATTGAGTCTTGCCCACAGACGTGTCATCGCTCGTGCTTAGGCAGCTGTGAGGGACTTGTGTCCATGGCCCACATCCCTTTTTGTTAGAGGAGCCCACTCGGATCACTTGAATGAAAAACACATGGGTTTGTTGGGTTTTTATCAGCTGTACAGTGTGTAACAATACAAGTCTTAAATATCCACTCTACAAAAGAACAAACACAACTTTCCAAAGCAACTACAATGGTTATACTACACGGTACCACCTACAATTCCATCTGAAACCAGGAAAGACACCAAACAATTACTGTGTCATTCAGTAACGTTTTTGAGGCAGCTCAGGCACTAAATTAGTATCTGACGAGGTTTTAGATGCTGATTAAATAGTCGGATCTCTGGGTAAAACCCAGCTGCATTATTAGTACTAAAATAGTTTTTTAGGTTTACACAAAATGGACGAATGGCCAGGAGAGTTGAAACTAAGGGAAATCATTCCTATCTGATTGCTTCTGCCTCCTGAGCCTCTGGCTCCAGCCCAGCCCACTCCTGCTCCCCACCCGAGCTCACACCTCCACTTGGGGTCAGTTGGGTTACGTACAGTGAATGCTGCAAGCACCAATCAAACGTTAGAAATCACATCTACATTTCTTGAAGCAGAGACAGTTGGACTATTTTATAAAAAGCTGTGGAAATTCCCTTTACAGACATTTAAGGCAGTTGAAATTCACGCTTGCTGCTTGGCCAGTGCTTCAGCTTCCTGAAACAGCAAAAGAGAATTACATGTATCAGGGCTTTCTCAGGATGTTCAGAAGGAACATTGCAAAACAATAACCTGCATTTTTCAGGTGTCTTTCAGCCTTTTTTAAGTGATCACAAATGGGAACAGAATGACAAGAGAAGAAATGCAAAAGGAATTTCCTTCTGGATGGTTTCTCCAAGTGTACTTTTGACTGCAGATTAATTTAATTACCTGTTAGCAGCAACATGGCCTACAAAGAGATGACTTCCAGTCCCAGTGCCCTCAGTGCAGCACCTCGGCGGGGACAGCCTGGTTTATTTGAAAGGACAAAGTTCAACATCTGCCAAACTCAACCTTTATGTAATGGAGGTGTTTGCTTTTGTGACTGCACAGAAATACTCAAGATAACAGACTCAACAACATCACTGTCACCATGAGCCAGCACTGCTACACAAACGAAACATAAGAGGAGAAAGGACTGAGAGGGGAATTTCCAAGAAGTCCCTAAGATCTGTGAGAGAGGGGACCCAGTGGGTGAGCCCAGCCTGCAGGAAGGGCCACGCAGCTCTCCCTTTTCCTGGAGGGGGTGGCTCAGTGTGGTTTCCCTGGCTCTCTGCCCCCATGCTGCCTCTGCAGTGGGGTGGTGGGAGCAGCCTGGCTGAGCCGTGCTCTGCTGTGGGGTGGCACCTGCAGCACTGCCCTGCCAGCACACCCCGGCTGCGGGCACAAAAGGCAGGTGGAGAGTGAGGGGAACATCAAAAGGAACTACAAAGCCTGCAAAGAAGCAGGATGTTTGATACTGTCTGAAAGACAAGTGGCTCTTTGAATGGTAGGAAAGAGGAGAAAGTTCCCTTGGCTTTGTAACAACTCCATTAACCAGTTGTAGGCACTGCAATAGTGACACTTTGCTCTTTTGTATTTGCAAGACAAAGTACTTCTCTTCAGAACAGGCAGTGGAGAGCTGGAGAGCATTCCTGTTATTTCCCTCATCCCCAGGAAGGTGGGTACAAGTAACTCGACGAACCTTCTAACCTATTTTTCTTGAAGGTCAAACTCCCTTTCCTTGGGTGTGGTCCTGCAAGTTACGAGGGAGAGGCTCAGCTTTCCAGCTTTCACTGTCCCTCTCCCACACTTTTCCTTATTTCTCTCTCAAGGCCCCTCACTGAGCATCCTCTCAGTCCTTAAATCCTTAAAAAAGAAGTAATTAAGTACAGCTTTTAACTCACGAAATGCTCTCTCTTTAAAATCCAAATAGGTATATTTAATATCAATTCAGTGCCAGCCTTTCCCAAGGTTTGTATATCCAGTTGGATTCTGAGCCCAAGCACAAACCAAACCCTCACTGGGGTTCAGAAAAGTTACCTGGATTTTCCATGCTCACTTCTGAGCCATTCCTGTTTACCATTAAATATCAAATCTTTGTGTTCAGAGCCAACTAACTTCCCAAATCCCTCATAATGGCATTGAATGGAGGTTTCCAGCCAAAGTCCTCCTTCCAATCACACGCAGGCTGATCCCACACTCCTTCCATTTAATGCAGATGCAATGCCATTCCCTACAGTTTTGTATCCAAGCTGCACTCAGCTACACCATAAATGCCAATATCAGCACTTATAAATGCATGTCTCCTCCCCAGCAGCAGGAAATTTGATTGTACCTCCTGCCTGTGGGAGGGATTCCCAAGGCCAGCCCAAGGGCAGGATGCAGGGGCTACAAGGTCACTCCTGCAAAGGTTATTTATCATCGGCAGCTCCACGCTACATGGAAATTCAGCAGAGCCCAAGTGTGTCCTACCCCTTCTGTCTCAATTGACCCTTGCCTTAGGTGAGGACAGAGCTGGAGCAGCCCTGAGCACAGTCAGGGCACTGCCCCCCATGCTCTGTGCTCCTGCAGGTCGGGCAGCAGCGATGCTGACACACCTTCTGCAGACAGGTGATCTGATGTGTCATGGCAGCAGCTGCTCCCCAGGACCACTGCCCCTCCCAGGGCAAGGCATGAGCTTCCCTGCATCCCCACTCTCAGGGCTGCTTCCTCTCTCCGTGGCTCCAGCCTGCACACTCTGCTGTGCACGTGTTCCCAGGACCTTCCCTGGGATTCCCAGCACTGTGGCACTGTGTGAACTGAGGCACCGATCCCAGGCTTTGCTTTCTGCACGAGGCAGCTTTTCCTCATCACACCATTCCCGTCAGTGCTAGAAATTAGTTTGGCCTCTAAAACTGCTTCAGTCTGGCCCACAACCTGCAAGTCTCACTGCTCATGGGTCACCATCCACCCTTAAAATTAGGTCTCTTGGTGATGTGCACAGCATGACCTTCGACTCGTACGTGAGTAGAGCTGAAAGGAAGTGGCGTGTTTATCCGCTGGAACAAGGAAGCTGGAAGTGACCTGGAGGATCCTGCTGCTGTCAAGTGAAACGTATAAAGCAGGCTTGTCCTATCCTATCAACATCAAAAGGAGAATTCCAGCCCACTGCATCTGCAAAGCAGCAGCCCAATTTGTAACTGGCAAAGGAAAACAAGCTTTGGGTAACAAGCTGGAGGAAAAAAATTACTCTGAAGCAAGACCATGTTATTTCAGAAACAGCGACTCTGGTTTCCAGGGATTTTCTAGTACAAAAATCTCATCAAAACTTCACATAAATTAAATTTTCTCACTGAATTGAAAACATTCTCTGATTTTGTGACAATTTTTTTCATCTAGGTTTCTTATGCATTTTTCAGTGCAAATATTAACTCCTGTTTTGAAGCTGAAGCCTGAAAGCCTCTGGAGACTGAGGATCTCACAGAGTGAGTGGGGCAACCACAGCACACCTAACACACCCTACTATGGGCCAAGAAGGAGGTGTGATGCAGGCAGTGGTGCCCTGGGAGGAAGGGGCTCACCTACCTTTGAACCAGGTGGTGCAGTCAAGCCTAGAAATGCATAAACCGCGTTGTTCTCCCGCGCCTCGAAGAAAGCCTCGTAGTCCTTCGCCGTGGGAGTCAGGGAGGGGAGCAAAACACAGAGGAAGGGATTGTCAGAAATGATCTCAGCTCAGCTTGGGGTGTCACCCAACCCACACCAACTGCTGAATGCAAAATGCACTGCACCTCAGGTATTTGTCATTCCCACTGACACCATGCCAGCTGTTCTGGCTGCAAAGGGACAAGCTGGGAATTTCACTCTCTGTCCCAACAAGATAAAAGTTCAACTGCAACCTTTACACTCACAGTACACCTTTCCCATCAAGTTTCCCACTCAGGATTAGTTAGTGCCAGTGAAGGCAAAGGAGTGGCACTGTTCACTGTACTCACACTGCACTATAGTTGCCCTAAACACACACACAGAGGAAAATTAAGGCAAAAACAATTGAACAACAGAAGAAATACCAAATCCCAACCAAAGGAAGGCAGTGTGCAAGCCCACTGTTGTCCAAGCTACCACAGAATTCCCTCACTGACTTCTGAACTCTGCATAGATCTGTCCTATGACTTTTGGGCTCTCCCTTTTTAACTGAAGCACAGCACCAGCCTCCTCCAGCTTTCCTGGGAAATGTTTGGATGCAGGAGTCCTGGCTGGGGAGCCCAAGGCAAGGCAGTAGCTCAGTCTCAGGCTGGAGTCAGGGAGAGCTGCTGTTCAAGGCACACAGCTCTGGACTCTAGGCTGTCTGCTGGGGAAGAGCCTAAGAAAGAGCAAATACTGTGTGAAAACAGCAGAGAGGGGCAGCTCTAAGAGGGGCTGCTGCAGCTGGAACAGAGCAAAGTACAAGGACCAGAAGATTCCAGCTGCCTGGAGATCAGGGATGGCAAATTATTGCTGGATTTGCACACGCAGCATTTGGGTACCAGTTTGATAAAAATGTGGATGATTATGACACAAATCCTCCCTGAAGCCCTTCCGTTGACAGGACTGGGGCTGCTTGATAACAAAGGGCTTGTTTATCTTGCTGGTGCATGGTCTGTGAGCCTGCTCCACTGCATCTCCCAGGAAAGGAATTCCTGGGAGTGAGGAGCAGGGCTCCTGCCAGCCTGCACAGCATCTCCACTTCCAGCCTCTCTGCTGTGCACAGGCCAGGAAAGTCAGTTTGCTCTTTCCCCTGCCAGTTGTGCTGCATCAGATGGAACAAACAGGGAAGTTCATGCTTGAGAGGCATCAGATAAAGACAGAAAAAGGTTCAAACTCTGGGCACAGAATTAACTTTACCTCCCTGGAAGCTGAACTGTAGCAACTCGAATCCAGCAACATAAACTAACCAAACTTCAAAAGTTCCAAGTGACATCAAGCCAAACTTTGGGGATGAAATAAGCCCATAGCAAGAACTGGTGTGAAGCACCTCTACCCTCCCCAAAATTCCTGCATTCAAAACTGCCATGGGGTGCAATTGGGGGGTGCATAAGAAGCATCTCTCCTAACATTTGTCCTCACATTTGTCACTCCAAACCAACCTTTTTCCACGTCACAACCACAGTCAGTAAATTCTGAAAGCTGAGTGGTACAATAGCTCACTACTGATATTGTTTCAAGTTCTGCTTTTATTACAAGCAAGAAAAATTCCTGGCTCAATGAGAGTAATTTCTTTCAGTAGGCACAGAATTGCTTCACAAAGGTCCAGCACTGGCAGGTTCTGACTTTACAGACTTTGCAGGTCAGAACCAGACTTCAAAAGGACCAGAGGAATGCACACTGCGAGCTCTGTTCAGAGCATATTAAGTTTTAAAAATAAAACTAACAGTTAATCTAATAATCATTCAAGCATGGCCTGCTGAGTACAAATACTGCAGGGCAACTTACTTTTGATCAAGCATTAAAATAATTACCAGTAGAATTTGTGTTTGCAACATGAGTTTGAAGCTGTCCGAGGCATGCAGTAAGTGGACCACAGCAGCCATTGTTTTGCCAGCAGCACACAGAGCTGATCCCAAGAAGAAAACTGATTTATGATGGTGGCAGACATGACTTTGTATGATCTGGGATCCACACCTGGGCAGAGCACATCTCTGAACTTGCTACAGAATGCAGGGTTGCTGCAACAGGGCCAGTTTCTGTGAGGTGTTAGTTCACAATCATCAAAATTAAAAAAACCCATGAACACTGAGAGCTGTAAGAGCAGAAAAAACCCAAAGGGAAGAAAAATTATATATACACTGCAAGGTGGCATCTGCACAGGAGGTCCAAATTTTAACGTCTCCTGAGGTGGCTCTGGAATATTCAAGACTCAATTACTATTAAAAGCCCAGGAGGAGGGGAAATGTCTGACACCTTCCCCACCCTTCCCAGAGGTAGAGCTGGCCACGGCCTGCCTCGCAGGTCACGCAGCGGAGCCCAGGCTGTGGCAGGGAGGCAGAGGAGCGGGATGGGCACGGGGGGACAGTGAGGAGGGGCATGGGGTGGGCATGGAGAAGGGAGCCTCACCCCCAGGTAGCGGCTGTCGTTGAAGAGCCGGGGGGGCAGGGGGTTCCCGCTGGCCGGCCGGCTGGCCTCGGGCACATTCTCCCGCATCCACTTCCGGTTCTCCTCGTTGGCCGCGATGTCCTTCTCCTCAAATTCTATCTTGTTGGCTTCCAAGAAGCCTAACACATCTTGTTGCTGCTTTTTAATCTGTCACAAAAGAGGGACAGGGGGAGAGAAGGCAAACAAAGTCAGTCAAACATTCTTTGCTGCAGTTGCAGGGTGCGATGCAGAGACCAGGGGTGCGAACCAAGTTGTGGTAAGAGAATTCTTAGAATCAAAAAGTATCTCCAGAAGGGTCAGATCTGAGCCTTGACTTGACTCCTCCATAACTAAACAGGCTGAAGACTAAGGCCACTGTCCCTCTGTGAGGCTGGAAGGTGCCCCCAGAGGCAGAGGTGCGAGCAGGGCCCCACAGAGGCTGCACTGCCTGGGTTTTACAGTTCCCTTGGGCAGTGTTGTTTTCACAGGTGCAGTGCAGTTGTTGAGGCACACTGGAGGCACAACCTGCTTCCTTTAGCACAGGCTGAACCACCCCCCTCCCAGAGTCCAGGTTTTTGTCCACCCAGACATCTCACCAAGTCCATTAACTCTAAGATCCCACAGCAATTTTGGCTCATGTTTCTTTGGACAAAACTCCCTCTTCCACTGTGTTCAGGGTGTCAGCAGCAGCAGGTACAACCTCTGGAGAGCTGTGATCCCTCGTCCCCCACTCCCACTGGTGTCAGAGGGCCTGGCTGAGGTCCCACACCAGATGCTGCCCACCCTTGTGCACTCACACAGCATCCAAGGGAAAAGCAGGATCTGTGCAGCAAACACCGAGCTGGCTTTGCACAGGGGAGGTGGTTTTTGTTACTGTCATTCTGAATTACTGACTTCCCGACACAGAGATGTTCTGCTTATGCTCTGCTCTCCCTCTGCATGGCTTTACCTTCATAGAGGAAATTATAACCATGCGTATCCTGGCAAACACTGAAAAAATGGGATATAATGGGAAATTCGTCCTCTTCAAATTACTCCCTTCACTACAAAACCAACCCAAGGCCTGGCTTTAATCTAATGAGCTCTGAGCCACAAGAGCAGCGTTTCATACAGATGTTGCACTGGTGCTAATTCAGGTCAGCCCCAGCTCCCGGAGCAGCCGCTCCATATACGGCCAAGGGAAAACACGGAGCAGCACCGGGGTCAGGGCACAGCCAGCCCAGAGCCAAATATGGTGCCTGTGCCCCGGCTCACACAGCACCCACAGCACCCATCCGGAGTGGGAGCAGTGGGGCTGAGCCCACACCCACAGCACCCATCCGGAGTGGGAGCAGTGGGGCTGAGCCCACACCCACAGCACCCATCCGGAGTGGGAGCAGT
>JAWMRC010000142.1:1211110-1226357 GCA_035584755.1 Thripadectes ignobilis | reverse complement strand
CTCCCAGGGAACAGGGACAGGAGGAGAGGGAACGGGCTCAGGCTGGGCCAGGGCAGGGGCAGGGGGGACAGCAGGAGGGATTTGTGCCTGGAAAGAGTGGTCAGGCATTGGCAGGGGCTGCCCAGGGAGGGTTGGAGTGCCCAGCCCTGGAGGTGCCCAAGGCAGAACTGGCTGTGGCGCTCAGCTCTGGGCTGGGGGACAAGGTGGGCACCAGGCACAGGGTGGGCATCAGGTATAGGGTGGGCATCGGGCACAGGGTGGGCTCCAGGGGCTGGGAGGGCTTTTCCAGCCTCCATCATTCTGGGACTCTGTGACTTCCCAGCCAGGTGAGTACTCGGTGCCACAGCCCTGCAGCAGAGGTGTGTGTGCACAGGGCTGTGAACAGAGTCCACCAGGAGTGTGGTGGGGAGGGAAAACAACTGCTCAGAAACAGCATTCCAAAGGCTCTTGGCAGTTACACCACACGAGGATTTGGGGTATTTGTTATTTGGACCTACAAAAGTGGACAGACATCTGCTAGCAAAATCCAAGGCTTTAATCATGTTGTGGCCATGATCACAGGAGAAGCTGACAGAAGCAAATCACCTCTGTTAGTGCTGCGTGATTTGAATATTCAAACTCAAATGGTATTGATTTTTTCATTTAAACATACACAGGGTTTGAGTTCAATGTTCCAGCAGGGTTTCTGAGCATCACTCAGGTGGTGTCAGACATGCAGTACAGCCAGTCCCACCACAGCTCTACTACAGTCAAATTCTAACAAGATACTAAAAGGCCATAAATAGGTCAGAACTGACTTGCTGCATCCCATCCGGTGTCTGTTTAGCTACTTTCCTCCCACAGTGGCCAAAAGCAGATTCCTTTACCCCTTAGCCAAGGAGGAGGACAAGTAACATTTCCTTATTTATATCTGCCCAGCTTCTGGCAAGCAGCAGCACTGCCTAACAAAGCTCTGATGACTTTTTAATGTGTTTTAGGTTTACTTTCTGTGAAGGCACCTGAAGGATCAACGTATTATCACAGCTTCAGTCAGATTCTGCTCTTAGCAGATGATATCTGAGTGCTGGGGGAGTGTGTGTGGGTGAATCCATTCATCCTTTAACACCTCCTTGTCAAGGACCATTGTGGTGCCACCAGGATTCGAACACAGAACAGCTTATCATAGGCAACACCTGAGACTGTGTATAAAAGTACCAGTTAATAAACTTCACATTTTGTTCCAGTACATGAAAATGGTGTGTGACAGCTGAAACCCCACCTCTTTTCCTAATGAAGCATCAAAATCTTTATCTTTTGTCTGCAAGGAAAAGGTGGTTTGGCACTGAACAGGCTCTCCAGGGCAGTGGTTACAGCCCCAAGGCTACCAGAGCTCCAGGAGTGTCTGGACAACGGGAGAGGGTGGAATTGCTGGGGTGTCCTGGGCAGAGCCAGGAGTTGGACTTGATCCATGTGGGTCCCTTCCAAGTCAGGAGATTCCATGATTCTCTGAAAAGGAGGGTGACCCTGTACATTCTCCTTTAACTCTCCTCCTTCCTGGCTGCTCCCCAACACTTTTTCCCTTGTTCATGCAGCACCTCCTGGCCTGCCCAGCTCCTGGACCACACTGGAAACCTCCAGTTGCTCTGCCCAAGAGCCCAGCTCAGCCCCCAGCACAAGGTCCCACGAGTGTTCTGGAGGGCTGTGCAGACCAGATACACCCTGCCTTCACTCAGGCCATCTGTGTCCCCACCACAGCCAGAAAGGAACCATTCCTCTGCTCTGCTATAGATGCCTCTGTTCATTCTGTAAAGTGCTTAAAGAGGGTCACTAGTCAAAGTCATGCACAAGCCAGGATGCCAATGCCCTTCCCCACAGCAGTCATGGCCTGTTCAAAGGCCACCTCCCCAAACACAGACCCTCTGTACATCCAGAGACTGCCTTTTGATTTCTTTGGGATTTTCCCTTCGTTTTTGCCTTTCTTTAAAGTTCTGTGAAAAGTGACAGCAATGCCCAGTGGGATTATTTGCCTGGATTTCAAAACCAAACAATCCCCACACAGCCAAAACTTCCCTTTGCAGAGATTTTAATGCAAGTCTTTAACATTTAAACTCTCATTCCTTCATCAGCCAAGAAAATAGAGATGTTTGCTTATGGGTTGGCAGCGACCCTTTTTGCACTGTACTACCATGAACATGGAACACAAGATTCCCAGCAGGGCAAAGGAGGAGTTAAGGACCCAAAAGTCCCAGGAAGGGGCTGGCAGCACTGGAGCTGTCCCTGGCAGAGGCACCAAACCTCCCTACCTACTTTTTGTAGATAACCCAAGAGCCTGAACACAATAAACCAGTGAATGCACATGAAGCTTCCAGCTGCAGAACACTGGGGGAAGTGTTCCAGATCTGGAGAGGTGTCTCCTCAAACCTGCTCCTCCCCTTATCTTCCTTTAGATGGGGATATAAAGAGACACTGATGTATAGCAAAGCAGAGCTGTAACCACAGGCACTGACACTGGCCATGAACCATCACTGCACCCGGAACTGTCACCATGCAAAGGAAAACATCACCACTGCAATCCTAAATAAATGACCCTTGGCAATTTTCTAAGTTAGTCTTGTGGCATTTGACTTTCACAAGCCTGAAAACTGCTCATGTGGTCCAAAACCAACAGAGAGCGAGCTTCCTCCTGTGGCATACAGGCTCCATTATCCCTGTTATCTGCTAACAAAGCAGAGCCAGCAGTAGAATAGGAGCTCTTCATTTATTACACACAGTTGTTTTCTGCAGCAGACGTGGAGCTTGGCAGGCTGAGTTTCCTTGGAAGTCTCCATGTGCCTTCACACAGCATCCAAACTCTGTGCTTGGTTAAATAAAAACAAACTGATCCACTCCTCCCAAAGCCCAGGATCAAACTAACAGCTCCTGATCAGTACAGAGATGAGAGTGGCAGGACCTGGGAGCATTCCCACCCATCAGCCAGCACTTGGGCTCTCCCTGACCACTCCATGTCCCCTTTTCCAGGCAGTGCCAGCCTGGATAGCCATGAAGGGGAAGGTGTCTGTGCTCACCCTCTCCTTCAGCCTTGGGATGCTCCAGGATGCTCAGCTCGGAGAGGGGCTGAGCAGAGGGAGCTCCAGCAGCAGCCCCTTCTGGCACAACTGTTCTGTGTATTCCTGGTGTCTCCCCAGCCTCAACATCTCCCTGTACTCTCTTATCTCAGGCACAGAACAGGGAAAGGGGAGCTTTTGCTATGTAGAAATAAAAGAAAAAGTCCTTAAGTCCAAGCTAGCTCTGTCAGAGACTCCTTGAACTATTTCCCCTTCACCTCTCAGAGCTTCCTTTCCCAAGCTGTTAGTCAGCAGGAATAATTATTTTTTCAAATCACTGCTTATTTACTTTCAGGGATCATTTCTGGCTGTTTCTACAAACAGTATCAACACACCACAGCCCAGCCCCACATCCAGGCTCTACACACCAACTGCTATTAAGCAATTTACCACACAGAAGACTGGTCTGCAACCAGATAATCAGGCTCAGTATCACAAGATGCAGAAAACTCTCTGGAATATGACATATTCCTAAATACTCAAAGGTTTTCAATGTGGCTGAGAAAACAGGGGGGAGAGACACTGAGGGTGCCACTGAGCACCCAACTGCTTGCTCCAGAAGCTTTAAAAAGTGCTGAAAGTCTGGACCTCACCCCCATTGTCAAGTTGTGAATCTGGTTGTTTTCAGGCAGTCTCTTTCTGAAAGCCAGAAGAATTATTGTTCCTTCAGCTTCAGAGAAACCCCAGGACAGGTCCATGCAACAACACCCTGTGAAAAGTGACACAAACTGCACAGGTCCCACCTCGGTGCCTTCACCCTCCACATGTGCCCAGCAGTGGGATAACATTCCCTGGAGAAACCAGCCTGAAGGAACATCCCCCAGGGCTGCAGTCAGGGTGTTTATTGAAACAGCTGCTCCTGTAATCATTTTCCAGAGCCTGTAGGTTTCTGCTGGCCCAGCACGGCACAGAGAGCAGAGGCAAAACAGGTTTGGTTTTGTTTGTCTGACGAGGTGAACTCTGGTTGGAAAAGGAGTTAAAAGCACACACCGTGCTGCATGAGGCCCCTGTGGTTTGCAATAAAAGGCAGGTTTATTTCCTGTATGCTTTAGCACACAGAGCTAAATTAACTGACAAGACTAAAAGTTTACAGCATTAATTGCTGTTTCACTGCCTTTATACTGCCAGGCATTTATTCTTTAAATAAAAAACTACTTTAGAAGAAATACAACATGACCTCGGGGATCCAGGTGCTTCTGATGTGTGTTGCTCTTTATCTTTGAAAAACTCATATACCACAGATATTAAACAAAGGAGTCTTTTTGCTGACTGCTACTCTAAAACTAAAACAAGCAATTTTTTTAAGAGAACAAAGCTATTTCCCTCAACTAAAATACATAAATAGCATAACACAATGAAAGAGAAAAAGCTATGGATTAAATGCAAGTTTTCCCACTCTTTCCAAGAAAAGTCAGGCTGTGTTGAAATAGAACAGCATCCCAAAATCATCCTGGAAAGCAAAAGTTCAGCAGACCAGTCTGTATGGGCAGTAACCTTCAGACCAACCAGGTATTGCCCTGGGTAACATTTCAAGTGCAAATCCTCCTGGAGGGCCCAGATCCTTCTTTGTTTTACTTGGACAAAATACTGTAACTCCAGAAACTGTGTCTTCAAGAGGGGGAGATAAATTCTTCTCACAGGAACTGGCCACACTGCTCTTTCTAATACTTTGGGCAGCTGAAACAATACTGGAATTGCCCAACTTCTTGCTGTAGCCAGGAAAGTCAATGCCCAGGGGTTTGCTCTCAGGAGGCACCCTAAAGTCACTTTTTATGGGAATTAACAAAATGGGAGCATTTTCCAACACATCAACAAGCTGTTCTCAGCCACTGCATCCCTGCAGCCCAAGGGCAGTGCCACCTTTACTGCAGCCCAAGAACACTATTCCAGATGCTGCCCATGCCTTGCAGCCATGACCTGGAGCCACTTTGCAACCCTCCCCCTTCTCTTCCAAGTTTTATAGATCCCTCTTGGCACCATGGTATCTGCCTGGGGTTTCTTTCTAAACCACAAGCCTCCCTCTGCCTCAGTGCAAGCCAACATCTGCTTACCCCAGTCAGAAACTAAGAGAAGTCCACACTGCCTTTCATTTTTTAAAAGTTCCAGTCCCCAGCTGTTTATCTGCTGTAGGATGGAGCTCTCCAGGCCTGGGCAAGCAGCCAAAATAGTCTCATTCTCCTGATGTTCTTCAGTCTCAGCCTGAAGCTCGATGGCTGGCACTGTGAGGTGATGGGGATCCCAACACCTTCCAAGCCTACCTTTGCTCACTAATCATTCTATGGAAGATGCAGATATCTGCCCAGCTTCTCCTCAGTTTCTACAGGTGTAAATTCCTGGGAAGGACATTCTCCAAGTCAGCTTGATGGATTTATTTTGATCTTTGCACAGCATGCACAACAAACCTCAGTCCTCTGGGGGTGAAGGGAGGCTCTCCCAGCGACCTCCTGGTACATTTTAATGTGATGGAAGGGAACAGAAATCTACAGCAAGATTGCTCAAGCAGGGAGGTTCCGTGGACTGAGCCACCAGAACCCTGGGACTTGTTCATCTGCACCACAGGGTGGAATTTCCAGTTCTTAATCAGGATTATCAGCTCACTCACAAGGAAATTTGCAAACCTGACCCTTTGTATTTCTAGCCACATACACTGTATTTCCTGCCTAGGGAAAAAGCCCAAACATCTACTGTCCATAAATCAGCCTCACTTGAACTTCATTTCTATCCATGTCCAGTGAGAATGTTTTGGGATATATTTTTAATCCATTCATGGAGTTATTCTGTTCCTCTCTCACTCTGCCAGTTTTTCTGCAGCTGCTGCTCTGGCCAAATACATTTGCAACATGTGCACAGGAATGTCTTTGATAAGCAGCATTAAGTATTTCCTAAGGAATAAAATCTTGTCCTGCTGTAGTCCATGGCAAAACTCCCAGTGACATAAACACAGCCAGAGGTTGATCCCACGAGGTGAACACAGATGTGCCATTTAAACCTGCCTGGAAACGACTATTCTCATAAAAATGTGAGTTTCTGTGAAAAATATGATTATTTTTCCCAGAGGCTTCCTTTTTGCTATTTCCATCAAGCTATTGCAGTTGATTCTGACCTATGTCTAAGGCAGGAGAGATGTCTGATACTCCTCCCTAAACACTTTGGGGCACACACTCTAAATGTGATGTGTGTCAGGATCTACAAAATCCCACTGGCCCTGGAATCACCTGCTGATCCCA
This sequence comes from Thripadectes ignobilis, assembly GCA_035584755.1. NCBI lineage: Eukaryota > Metazoa > Chordata > Aves > Passeriformes > Furnariidae > Thripadectes > Thripadectes ignobilis. The sequence continues at coordinate 1,220,047 of JAWMRC010000142.1, read as the reverse complement.
TCCCCAAAAGGTTGTTTTGTGAGTAAGAAATGCTGAGACACATGAAGAACAGCCCTGTTTGCTCCTGTAAACTCTCACTGCCACCTCCCTGTCTGCCCAAGAGCCCAGGCACACAGGGGCACTGTGGCTTTGACTGCTGGAAACCTTTCCCAGTCCCCCCAGCCCAACCACGAGGCTGGCTGTGCCCTGCAGAGCTTGTTGCATGCTGCCCATCCTAGACATTATCCCAATCCCGAGCTGCTCCCACACTGCACTTCACCGTGTAAAACACAACACCTAATGGCAAGGTTTCCCTGTGCAAGGTCTCACTCACTGTGCAGATCTGGGGATTTCACTGTTTATCTCCCCACAGACAGTTCTGAGCACATACTGAATGACAGATGCTTCACACAGCATTTCTCACAGCTGCATCCTCAGCTTCTGCTTCCCCCCAAACTCTGGTTTTATGAGGAAAAGGTTCTTCCTCCAAAGGGTGGTGGGCACTGACCAGGCTCCCCAGGGCAGTGGGCACAGCCCCAAGGCTGCCAGAGCTCCAGGAGGGTTTGGACAACACTCCCAGGGGGAGGGTGGGATTTTTGAGTGTCCTGGGCAGGGCCAGGGGTTGGACTTGGATGATCCTTGTGGGTCCCTTCCAACTCAGGAGATTTTTTGATTCTAAGATAAAAGAGATGAACAGAGCTAGAAGTTCCTCTCAAATCTACCATCTCTCACAGCCCCTCACAGATTTCAGTCACACTGAAAATCAGAGACAGAACCTGTGTAGATTTCAGACAAAATTTCTAGTTACACCAAAATACCCAGAGCCTTCTAATACCTCTACAATTGCAGATCTCTACAATCACCCCCAAATTAAAACCAAATTAAAACCAAATTAAAACATTCCAAACACGCACATACATTCCTTCCCACCAAACGTTTTTCCTGGACAACATGGCCTTAATTTTTTAAATGCAAACTGTTAACATAATTTTGGGAGCAGAGCCAATTTCCTCCAAGAACAGAGGAAAGCTTTATTGGGTTGGATCCAACACTTGTCTGCCCCAGTATCCTGCCTCCCCTTGTCACAGATCCCAGGCAAGAGCATGCCAGCAGACTGAGCACTGAGAGCTACACCACATGCTTTCTTCCCAGACTCCAATAATCCACAGTTTTGAGTCAGAGGTGTAGTAATTATACTTAATAGCCCTTAATAGACTTTCCCCTTAATTTGTCTCAGTGCTTCCTGAGCCCATGGACTGTCTGCTCCACACCACATCCTTGGACAGGGAGCTTCTCCATTAAATCCATGTTGGCAAACAGAGTATTTCATTTATTCTGAATCTGCCACCTGCCACTCTCACTTGCTCTGCCCCAGTTGTTCTATTGGGAGAGTTATGAATAATCCTTTCCTGTTTGTTCTCCCATGCCTGACATGTTATCACATTTCAGACTTTTTCAGCTTTTTCTTCACCAACTGCAGAATTCACAGAATCATGGAATAGTTTGGGTTGGAATGGACCCTGAAGCCCATCCAGTGCCACCCGCTGCCATGGGAAGGGACACCTTCCACCAGCCCAAGGTGTTCCAAGCCCTGTCCAGCCTTAGCCTTGGACACTCCCAGGGATGGGGCAGCCACAGCTTCTACCTTATTATCCACAAATTCTACCTAATTTGGTTGTTCTTCCCACAGCAATCACCTCACCCTACTTTCTTCTCTCACTTTTTCATACCATTTAAAAACAATTCCAGTCTACTAAGTAAAGATACAGACTCACCACACATTTATGCAGTGGTTTGGGTTTTTTTAGTTTTGCCTTTCCCATCCTAAGAATTCCTGATATTTTGTTTGCTTTTTATGGCCCCAAATATGATATTTTTGTAGAATTACCTAGTGCAGCTCTCAGACCTCTCTGCTAAACATCACTTTAGCAGAGTTTAAACCTGATTCTTGCACAGGATGGTGATTGTTTCTTCCCGGTTTCCCAGCTGGACCAGCTACAGCTGGCTGTTCTGACACTGGGATTGCTTAGAGTTCTGTGGGCACCTCCTTGTAACTTCTGCACATTGCAAAAGCAGGCTATGTATTTCCAAATCTTGATTGCTATCTGTTTTATGCAACTGATGTGTAATTAATTATATAACTCAAAAAGAAAATAAATAACCCTTTCCTCTTATCCCACAGCACTTTCTTTACAAAGAAAAGATTTTTAACCCGGCCAAGGCTTGTCCAAAACTTTCTAAAGTCCAGGGATTCACTTCTAAGGGATCACTTATTCCTGTGCTCCAGGCAGCTCAGGTGTGAGGCACAGCCTCCTCCTCTGACAGTGCACTGATTCTCCTCCCTGCTGTGTCTCTGTCCAAGCATCTGCTGGGAAAAAGCCTAACAAAGAATAACATCCATTTGTGCAGCAGCAGAAGCCAGCTCAGCTCCCCCATGGCCCTGAGCCCCTGGTTTAACCCCAGCTGCCCCTGGCTCCTCTCTTCAGTCCCACACCCCAGCGACCACTCAACAGGTAACACTTCAAATTTTACACCCTGGTGCCTTTAGAATTTCCAGAGACACTGATTTATGAACAGGAACAGCACCAGTAACACTGAACTTCAGACAGTTAATTAAAGAAATAAATCACCACATCCACATTTCACAAGGGAAATAAGTCCAGGAAGGAGTTCTAAGTCAGGATGGGAAGACAACTTCAGCTGTATCCGGACAGCACTACCCTCAGTCAGGCCAGTTTGATGCTGACCCTTCACCTTTCCTTCTGGTGCCTTAAAGCTCAGTCTCACACTCTCTCCTGCCTCCTGAATTTTGGAAAGCAGCCTTAACAGTGAGCTGGAGGTGCTGTTCTGGGAAGGACCTGCTCCTAGATGGAGGCTTTCTTCTGGGACAAGTAACAGTAGATAAGCATTACAATTAAAACTCTTTCAGGCTAGATTAAATATCTGATCAACAAAAGCACTTTAAATTTAATCATAAACCAAAGGTCTCCCCTGAATACAGCTGAGGTTAAACAAATGGCATTAACACCAAATGTTCATGTTTGAGCAGAAACATTCTTGAATAGAATATTGATATTAGTTGGGGATTTGGTTCAGGTTTCCAGCTCTCTGATCAGTGCCAGGAACTGAGATCAGCAGTTCCAGGGCTGGGGAGCACAAAGAACAGGGACATAAGGCAGAGCTCACCTCCCCTGGCTACAGCAATAATGCATCCTTGGCTCTTCTTTTTAACATAGAGGGGAATATTTTAGTTCTGCTTTGAGCTTGAACAGCTGAATTCTATCAATGTTTGTGTAGCATTTGCCTGCTCTCTCCCCAACTCCTTCTTTTCTGGGAGGAGTAAGAATAACCTTGCAGGGACTCTTGGTTTTGGCACCCTCTGCTTGTTACGCACATGCCAATTCACTGACTTCTATAGGAATTTTCTGCATGTAACTTTATTGCCCCAGGACAAGCAAAGTTCCCTGCTCAACTTCATAAATATTTATTTCAAACCCCCAAGTGCCTAGCCCTGACATGACACTGTGTGGATCATACCTCAGAGCGTGCTGCGGTTCAGAGGTCACACAAAGCCGGCCCAAGCTGACAGCATCCAGCCTCCCCCAAAAACCTGCCTTTTCTCCCCAAGCACAGACATGATCCTGATGCACCACCTCAGAACAAACACTGTCCAGCCTGCATATACAATCTAGAGAAATTCTCAGCAAACTGCCTTTCCCAGTCTTAGCTGTGGGTTTAATTTCCCACGTTTCTCCTGCTGTCGGAAAACTGGTTTTATTTAAGCACAGTAGAATGTTTTTTATTTTGATATATTAAAACTATTGCAACAACTGCAGCCAATTTAATCTCTGGCTCCTTTAAAAATTTGAATGCAATATTTTAAGAAAAATATTTGACTTATCTAGAGTTTGGAACAATGACTTACCAAAAAACAACCCAGGAGGCAGATGGAACACATCCAAGCTCGACCCGCATTACAGATTTTGTCTTCCACCCCAAGAGCTCTAATTGAGAACAATTCCTACCATTTTATTGAGAGAAATTCAGTTTGGTGAACGCTGGGACAAAAAAGTCCTTCTCACATATTATGTTTCCACAACAGAGGGGTTTAAAATAGTACCAAGGCTAACACATCAGTTTCCCCCCATGGTTTACTAACTGCACAAGCTGAGTATCACAGAAACATACACACACTGCGAGACTGTTTTTAGAACTACAGGCGCAGCTTATTTTGCCCACAATATGTGAGTTTACCTAAACTTGCATCGTATTACACGACTATTTACCAAAGATTCCTATCAATGTTTTCTTCCCACATCAGCTGCCCTGAGAGGCAGCTGAAGGAAGTTCATGAGCAGCTCCCTGTCTCTTGCTGCTGCTGCTGCTTGAGGCTTCCGCGGTGACCAACGTGACCACACAGACATCCAGGCTGGGACAGCAGCTGGGACCTGGAATGTGGCAGCAGAGCAGGGCACACCTGTGGCACACACTGGGGACAGCTGGATGCACACACACCCCGAGGTTTGCCCTCAGAGCCACCTCCTGCCATGGCCCAGCACCACACCAGGACTCACCGATCTTCGAGGTCTGGTCCACCGGGAGTGATTCTCTGACTCCATGAAAGCTCCCAGCAGCCAAGCAGCACAAACACAAAGCACACAGACTCTGCTCATTCCAGCTTAAGGTGGCAATGTTTGCATTCATTGTGATAAGCTGAGAAAAAAGGCCCTCGAGGGGTTTCACTGCAAGATATAATTTTTTATACAATCTCTGTCTCTCCATGGATTACTTCCCTGGGATCCCCACTTCAGAAGGATGAAGCGGCTTTGCCAGCCCTCCCAAAGTCCTGAGTTGTTGAACAGGGACAAGAGCTGGTGGTTACACACAGCTCATTTCCAGCTGCTCTTCTCCAGAGCTGTTCTCCCCTGGAATGCTCTAGGAAGAACTTGCCACTGGCTATGTATCCCCAGCAGCATCAGCAAGTCCTCCAGTGCCTTGCTGGGTTATGAGGGAAAAGAGAAGAATAACTGTGAGCAAATGTTCACTCCCCTGACCACAGGCCACTTTCTTCTTCATTTCCTGGTGGGTGGGGAGAAGACCTAGATCCTTTCCCAAGCAAGAAAACAATACAAGAAAAACATGAACCCCCCCATATCCTTAACTCTGTGAATGAAAAAATAAACTCAGATTTCCTTTCCTCTCTAAAACCAGCAGCAAGCCTCTGTAACATGGGACTCTGACTCTGCAGATCATGCCTTCTTCTTGCTGTGTCTGTGGTCACAGGAGGAGGCGAGGAAGGAAAACCACCCACGCAGCCATCAAAACAAGGGAAGGGGGAGAGTCTGGAGAGATGGAAACATCATAAAGATCACCAAGATGAAGTGCCTGGCTCTGAGGAGCATCTGGACACCAGAGGTTTCATGTGGCAGGTCCTGCAGCCCACAGCACTGGCATTGGCACAGGGGAGAGCTCAGCCCACCATCTGTAGTGCTGGCCCCTCACTTCCACAGCCTGCAGTTTCATCACCCACACTCCTGGGGCTCGCAAGAGGATGGTGGAGGAACGAACACAGTTCTCTTGGACAAAGTCCGTACTCAAGACCGGTGCAGTTGTTGGCAACAAATGCACTCCTAAGACCGAGGAGAATTTAAACAGCTGGCTCCCTTCCATGGGAGATCAATAAAACTGGCAATCCAGCTGCCTCCAGGAAGAAAGGCATTCTGGTGCTCAGGAAGGCTGGGCAATCTCTTACTCAAAACCCAACAAAATGCCAAAATCCTATGGAGAAAATCACACACTGGACTTGTGCCATTGAGTTTCTTCCCTCCCTGTATTCTTTTCTTCCAGGAGCAAGAAATGCCTGTTAGGCCTCCTCTCCCTTTGCCTCTCGAAGGATTTGCACAAAAGTCTGCAGTGAAACCCCTCTCACAGCCTGTACAGTCCCTCCTCCTGCAATGCTTGAGCACTTCCAAATGCAGCATTTGCATCTGTCACTTACATCCATGGCCTGCAACAGTGGCTCAGGCTAAAGAACACCCTTCATTTGACTGTACATCCCCCAGGAAGCCTCCTAGACAGAAGCTCCACATGCATATTCCCAGAGGGGTGTCCTCACCTCATCTTCAGTGCCTGGGCACCACTGCCGAGCCCACAACTTGCTGGTACAACATCCACGCTGAGAAAGATTAAAGACAAAGGGCAGCTTCCCATGCAAGACTTCCAAACCCAGCAGGAAACTGGTGCTGTAACTATTGCATCATGGGGTGAAATTCAAACAGGAGGCCAGACCACATACTTCACCAGAAATCCCTTGAAACACACTCATAAAATGTCTTTGCTTAGACATGAGCTTCACACAGTACTTTTTCCTCACTGATACATCCTAGTGAACATAAACATTATGGAGAACAGTTCCTCAGGGCAACATTTTATATACTGTGATGCAGCAAATTATACCACATAACAAAGCATGACTTTGCCAATAACAGACCACAAAATTTGGGCACCTTCCAAGACTCACAGCCCCAGGGTGTGAGGTGTGAAGCAATCCCAACTCTTCTCCCTTCAGTGGGAGAAGATGCTTTCCAGTCTCAGAAAAGCTTCTCCAGCTTACAGAAACAGGGCAGGAAGGAGAAGATCTGATCCTTGTTTCTGGTGTGCTTCTACCCAGGCAAATTAGCCTTTTAAACCCCAAATTAACACAGTACTGGGCGTCACTGACAGTACAAAGCTGACTTAGCAGGAGCGAGAGCCCTTCCACGGCTGATGTTACCCAGTTCAGTTCACTTTGCTGCAAACAGCCTTGTCTCTGTTCCATTTCTCTGCAGCAGCCTCCTCTGATGTGGATTTTCCATTCCTGGAGTGGGTTATTTCAAAGTCAGTACCCAGAAAGGCTCCCCTGGACCTCCAAGCACAGCCGGTCTCACCAACAGCTGAAGGCCCACGAAAATGACTCATTCCCATGGAGCACATTTCCCTGCAAAGAGGTGCCTCTCTGTCTTACTTTAGGTTGAAACATCCATTAAAATTCTTATACTGGAAAGAAAACATCACACAGTGAGGTGCTCGGCTGGTCCCTGCCAACAGAAACACCCTCAGCGCACAGAGGAAACCGAGAATGTGCAAGTCCTGCTCATTACCACAACATCACTTGGGCTGCTCCAGTTTTAGACACAGGCATGACTATACCAAAAAATATATATACATATATACACATGTCATAAAACTGGCAATTATGTGCACGTTACGTTCCAATTCCCCAAAAACAGACTACACCAACGCTGTATTCAAATTCCACAGGCAGAGGGATGCACAAAGGAGCCTAAAAGGCAGCAGTTAGTCAGACTGGAGCCTTGTAACGTGCACAGCCCACACAGGGACGAGGCAGCACCACAGAAACTGCTAAGCTAATAATTAAAAACTTAATTTAAAACTGGGAAAACACAGTCAGGATTGAGATCAGTGATTGCACTCCTGGAGCTCAGTATCACCACACAGACAGGAATCAATAGGTGCCATGAAGAGGGCACTGATACAAATCTATAGCAACTGAAGCAGTCAACTTGAAACCTATTAACAGCTGCATTAGAAAGAGAGAATTACTTTTTCAATCTGCTAATGACTGCTGCTTTGCTTCCAGATGATCGTTCTGTATGAACCCCGCAGAAATGCCTCTGGATCCCTTTCCTGAAACTCGAGATTTGAAGACCCTGTCCAGAGCAGCATCTGCTTTTCTCCAGCACAGCAAGATTAGCAGAGATGATCCAGGAGGGAGGGAGGGAGGGAGGGACAGCGGGGACACCTGAAGCACACTGCTCCGGTGCCATCTGCACCCCATCCCCACAAGCTTACCAGCTGGTATTTGATCTGCTGGAGATCACTGATAGCTGGCTGCCCTCAGAGAAGGAGAATTCAGAGATGGTTTATCTTCTGCACATCACTGTCCTCCCAAAAGTTGGGGGACCTGCACCTGAAGCAGAGTCTAGCAGCGACAGGGAAAGGTCATCACACAGACAGGGCTCAGCCTCTTTATCTCCCCGCAGTAAAAGTCACTGATCATTAACTGCAATAGCTGGCATTTCTGAGTCTCTGGCATTCTGTACCGCTCCAGCACATCCCTACCAACTGCGACCAAACCCCCTGCATTTCAGCCCCGGAGCATCCCTCCCAGATCACACAGAAACCAGACGATCATGAGGACACTGAGCTACACCTGAACGTAGGCAAAACCCCCAATATTTCTTATTTTCCACTGAAAAACACAGTCCGATCGCTGCCTGCAACACAGCGGGGCCACGAGCAGCGCGACCCAGCCCTCGCACACGGCAGGGACCGGCAGCTCCCGGGACAGCCACCACCCCCGGGAACCCACCCACCCCTCGCGGCCGAACATCTGCAACACACACATTTATCACTGAACTCGGGGGGCCGCCGCAGGGGCAGCGCCGCCGGGGTGCGGGTGTCCCCCCGCGGGGTGCGGGTGTCCCCCCGCGCCGCTTACCGCCGTGGAGCCCGAGGAGGAGGCGATGTAGACCTTGATGACCATGCTGGGAGCGGCGGGGCGCGGAGCCGGGCGGGTGTGTGCGGTGGGTGGGTTTGTGTGTGTGTGTGTGTGTGTGTGTCTGTGTGCGGCTGGGCGCGGGCCGGCGCTGAGGGGAAGGGAAGGGAAGGGAGGGCGGGCACGGCCAGGCGGCGGGAGCGCTCGCCCCGCCTCGCCCCGCGGCCGCCCGAGCCCGGAAGGGCGGGAGATGGTTTATAGGGAGGGGGGAAGAAATAAATAAATAAATAAATAAATGGACGGGGGGTTGGGAGTGGGGAGAGGAGAAGAAGAAAGAGGGGCGAGCAGGCGCGTTCTGTGCGAGGCGCGCGGGGAGGGGCCGGGGGAGCCATGGCGGCGGCGGGGCCGTGGGGAGGGCGCGGTGTGAGGGGAGCGGGGACAGCCGGGCAGAGCCGTGGGGA
>JAWMRC010000142.1:1176397-1201196 GCA_035584755.1 Thripadectes ignobilis | reverse complement strand
AAGGGGAAGGCCGCCATTGCTCTGTGTGTGTATGTGGTGGGGGGGGTCGTTGTAAACCCACTCAGAGTGATTTTCCCAGCCCCTCAGCGATTTTTTCCCCCCTTTCAGGGCTTAATGGGGGGTGGTGGTGCTTTCTCAGCTGTGTGTCGCTTCCCTTGCAGGCTCCAGCTGAAGGCGAGGCAAAGGAGGAGGTAGGAAGGCCGCGCAGGTCGTGAGGGGTGTTCAGACCCTGAGGGGGGGGCCCTGGCACTGGTTTTGGGGTGTTCAGGGCCATCCCTGTCGCCTGAGGTGACAGGGGACCGGCCTGAGGTGGGTGCTGGGAGTCCAGCAGGTCCACAGGGCCAGGGGCCATCAGTTCCAATGGGAAATGTGGCTGAAGGCAGGGCCCATCAGTTCCAGTGGGGACACGTCCCTTTTCAATGAGATTATGTCCCTTTCCAGTAGGAACGTGTCCCTTTCCAGTGGGGACACATCCCTTTCCAACAGAAATATGTCCCTTTCCAAAGGGATTGTGTCCCTTTCCAGCACCTGGAAGTAAAGAAGCTTCATCCCTCACCACCTCAGCAGGGTCAAGTGGCAGCAGCAGAGAACTGAGCAAAGCTGCACGTTTAGGGAGTCACAGAATATCCTGAGCTGGACCCACAGGGATCGTGGGATCCCAGGATGGTTTGGGTGGGAAGGGACCTTACAGATCATCTCAGTCACCCTGCCATGGGCAGGGACACTTGCCACTAGACCAGTTTGCTCCAAACCCTGTCCAAGCCTGGCTTTGAACATTGCAAGGGATGGGGAGTCCTCAAGTCCATGCCCATAACGCCTTTAATTTCCTAAATCCTGGGATTTCTGTGGGGCTGTGTGACACTGTGTTATTTTGGGTGGCAGTTCAGAGAAAGCTGTGCTCTCTGTGCTCTGACTTTTGGTGACACATCTTTCTTTACACAGCCAAAGAGAAGGTCAGCCAGACTATCCGCTGTGAGTATCTGAATTTCCTCCTTCCATACCACCCCCCGGGCCTGGGGCACTTAAAGGCAGTGTTGGGGGTTCCACCAGGACTGGGAAAGGCATGGTTAGAGTGTTCAGCATTTAAAATTCCCATTCCATGTTTCCATGTATTCACACCTTACAGGCTTCTCCCATGAGATCCAGCAGCTGTGTCAGTGAACATTCAGGCTGGACATGCGAGTATCCAGAGTCAAGGAATATTGATTTGAAGATGGATTTGTTCCCTCTAGGACTTGTCCATACAAATGCTCCTGGCCCTATAAATTACCTGCTCTCTCCTTAGCCTGGTCATTTGCCCATTGATTTTTGCAGGGCCAACTGTTGGGTAAATAGTTTTCAAAAGTTACCAACATACTGCTCATAAAAATAGAAATATTCCTTTCTGGCTTTCACCTGACTTTGTTCCTTGTGTGTATTTTGTAGAAACCTGCTCCTCCCAAACCGGAGCCAAAGCCCAAAAAGGCAGCACCTAAGGTAAGTCTTGGGGATCTCCTGAAGTTGTGTTTTCCTTCTCAAGGTGTTTATAGGGGTGAAAAAACCCCACAGCTAACCACTTTGGTTTTCCATAATTATCTTTGAAGGTTCAGTGTGGAATTATGTGAATTAAAAGATAGAATTTTATCCAACTCCTGATGAAGGAATGTGGTAAAATGAGTAGGTTTTAAATCCCTTGTGGTGAGGCTTTGCTGCTGCTTTACAAGGCCACTCTGGAGTTTCATATAGTGCATTGTTGGGAAAATGATGCTTGGAACAGAGATCAGAGACTCAATTAGAGAAGGCATTGAAAATCATGCTTTTAATTACAGTTCCTTACTATGTTACCATTCCAAGGCACGCTCTGCTGTTAGTTACCAGTTTATCACTTTTTAATCACTGATACAAACCCCTTTCCTTAAGCTGGGTGTTTTTGGAAATGTCTGACAGTATAGTTAAAAAAGAACCTATTTAAAGTTCCTTTTTGCTTTGGAGCAACAGTTTGAGATTTCAAGGGGGACCGTTCTGCAGTCCATGTGGGATTTCTTTGTGTCCCCTTCCTGTCAGTTTGCAGTGCTTTTCTTTAAGATTTTTCTGTAAATATTTAGGATTCTGCAGCTCAAAACAAAATGCTTTAGTGATTGTTTTTAACCTGTTTCCATTTTCCTTGTGGTTTTGGATGATGAAGGGTGCAAAGGACAGAGGTGAGAGATGCTTTGGCTGCAGAAGGGGAGGATGAGTGGGAACCAGGAGCTCCTTCCTTTTCCATTTGACAGGCCTTGCATTGCCTGTGGCACAGGGACCTGGTTCCACACCCTGCTGGGTGCAGCAGCAGAGATACCAGGAGATGGACAAGAGGGAGAACCCCACTTGGCATTTTGGGGATCCTCAGCTCTGTAACCCCGGTGCTGTGCAGAGCAAGGTGGTCACACTCCATCCTGCTGGAGCAACTGGATTTCTAATCCCTTCTGGAGCTGGGGGCTCCATTCCTGGGTGGATGGAGCATGGGCACTCTGGATTGCACTCCCCTCTAGTGGCCCTGGGCAGAGCAGAGCCAGCTGCTGCTCATGGTCACACACAAGGGCAGCTGTTTGCAGTCCAGCTTCTTGGTATTTGTTTCTTTTTTTAAGTTTTAAGGAACTATTCTGGAGTTTAAACACAAAAGCTCCATTAACTGAATTTTAAAAGTTGAAGGAACACAGATGCAAGAACATAGGGCTGCAAGGTGCTGTCAGAACTTAGTTTGGGCCCTCCCTGCACAACCTGTGGTGTGCTCTCCCTTTGGGAGGGGTGCCTTGGGAATTGCCCCCAGTTGCACTGGGAGAGCATTGCTCCTCTTGCTCCTACAGTGCTGTTTGAAGCCAGGGCACTTGAGCTGCAGTTTTGGCTCCCTGGAGCTCCTCAGACTGCACCAATACTGTGAAAAATGGGATGTAATAAGAATTGGGGGGACATTTTTAATTCCTGTCTCCCCTAAGTGCTTTACTTGTCAACTTTCAGGTTCTTGGCATGGTTTTGTGTGTGTCAGAGCACATTTTCCCTGGTAAACTTTGCCATATTGAAAACCAGAGCTGGGAAAGGAGTTTAGTCACTTTTCAAACACAGGGCCTTAGTACTGGATTGTTGTTGCCATCTCTATAGCAGTTATTGAGGAAAATGAATACAGTGCTGTAACTCAGAACCTCTTGTGTCCTCTGAGAATCCCTGGATTCTCCAATGCTTTCTGAGGAGGGGCCTTGCCAGCACAGAGGGGGCTACAGAGAATGAATTTTGGCTCTGTTAATAATCTGTTGTCTTTTCTAGTGAGGTAAAGGGTAAGATAACCAGTGCCATAGTAGAGTTTCTAATTCTACATCTCACTGCCAAGCAGCCCCAGAACAGCTGGGTATTCCCAGTGTAGGGAATTCCTGACACCATGTTGTGGTGGCGTTTCCCAGGTGGGCTGAAATCCCTCAGGCTGGAATGTGGGGAGTTAGAGAGGGAAGAGACCCTCACCCACTTGAGTGCTGTTAACCCCCTGTCCTAAATTTTCTGCATTATTGCAGGATTTGTGTTAATTCTGGTGAATTCTTAATTATCGGTATCATTGAAGAATCAGGTGATCTCACCTCTTAGTTCATGAGTTTGCCCTTAGCCAGCAGCCCATTTTTAAGGTGAATTAATTTTGTGCACTAATGAGGAAGAGGTTGGAATAAGAAAAGGAACTTTCTCTAACCTTTTGGTAACTTCTAGTCACTGAGACAAATCTTTGAGTGTATATATATTTTATTTTCTGTAATTTTCTGCTTATCTTCACTTCCCTGTGAGTAGATTTTGCAGGTTCTGTGGTTCCTTTGTTGGAAGTAGGTTAATAAGCAAGGAGCTGAGCTGAGTTACTTACTGGCAGCAAGAGGCAGATCCTTGGAAGGGAAACTAATGAGAGTTCTGTATTTGGGTCGGGATCTGACCTTGCCTATGGAGAATTATTACTACAGAAGCATCAGGTTTTGGGGTTGTTTGGATTTACCCTGATCCACATATAAGGAACTGCACTTAAATGCAAAGCTCTTGTTGTTCTCAAAGTGATGCTGTTGAGCCCCCAATTTTTCTGTAACACAAATGGTTTATTATCATAAGGAATATTGCTGGCAGGGAAGGGGGAGAGTCCTTGGGGTGCAGCTTTGGTGCAGTTTTCTAAACAGGCATTAACAGCACATCTGAAGTTTCCTGGTATTTCCACTAGTTGTACAGGATGGGTTTGTTCTGTGGCTGCCTCTCAGCAGCAGAGCACAAATACAGGCCAGTTCAACATTTTTTGGCTAATTTAATTGAATGCCTATTTAAAATAGGAATTCTTTTAACCCCAGCCATGGCTGCTTGTATATTATGCCCTTCCCAGTAGCACATTCAGGAGGGAATAGAAGGAAAACACTTCAAAACCTTGATCTCACCTCTGTCAACAGGAAGTTTGGGGAGTGGAAGGAGGTTGTGTGGAGGGTTTGGGAGCTGAGAATGTGCTGATTTAAAAGGTGGAAATAAGCATTTACTATATCATGGTCTGTTTTCTTAACAGAAAGAAAAAGCAGCAAATGATAAAAAGGAGGACAAAAAGGCAGCAACAAAAGGGAAGAAAGGAGCCAAAGGCAAAGAGGAAACTAAACAAGAGGATGCTAAAGAAGAAAACCACTCTGAAAACGGAGATACCAAAACTAACGAGGTACTTTAGCTGCACTAAAGTGGGAGTAGAGCCAGATGTGCTGGGAATCCAGCTGCAGGAGCTGCTCTTGGCTCCTCCCAGGGTGGGGGTCTCACTGCCACACTGCAAGGACAGAGCAGCTGGGGATCTGCACAGGGAGAGCCTGGAGGACCAGCATTCTCCTCCCAGCTCCTCCCTGCCTGTGCTGGAGCCCTTCCCCAGGTGCCCTGGGCTGTCCTGGGGTCCCTGGCAGGGCTGGCTCCAGCAGTGCTGAGTGTAGGGGGAACAGTGAAGCTCAGGGCTCTCCCTGAGCTCTGCACACCCTCTCTGGGCTGCTGGGTTCCCTCTGCAGCTCAGCACGGGTTGGTGCTGGGCCAGAAATCTGGGGTTCAGTTTTGCACAATTCTTTAAAACAATCCTTCCCCTCAGAACAATTCAGCAAGAGATCTGCAGAGTCAGCTCGGGCCTGTCTCCTCATCTGCAGCCTCTTCTCACAGCTCTTTGCTGTGGCAGCTCCCACCTCAGAGCTGCCTTTGGCTGGGCCCAGCTGCAGGCCCATCCTGGTGGGATTTGCCCAGCAGATTCCTTGCTGATTCCAAGGTTTTCCAAAGGGCTCCCTGGGGGCCAGCCCAGCCCTCGTGTTCTCTGACCAACCCCATTCTCCTCGTGGGTTCAGTGGCACCACCAGTCAGGGGGTTGGTTGTTCTTTCAATTCCAAAACGAGATCAGGAGCTGCTTTGCTAAAACAATACCTGGCTGATGCATTTCAGAGGGTCTTGCTGAGGGGTTTTGCACTTTTGATTTGTTGGCTTAAAAAGGAAAAGCCCATTTTTGTAGAGAGCAGGTGAGAACTGATTCCCCAAAGCTGGGACAGCAGACCAGTATCACGGCTTGATGTGTAACTCTTACACTGTACAGTGAGGGCTTGAACTTCCCCTACCATATCATTGATCCTAATCCAAAATACATTCCCAGCTCCTGCCTCTCTGTAGGCACTTCCTCCAGACTTCCCAGTTGTTTTAATTTTCCAATCAGCAGCCCCCGTGTTGCTGTGTCAATAGTTTCTGTGTGCCCCTGTCAGTCCACACCCAGTGTCCATGTCTGTGCTAGCAAACTGCTCTCTCTTTGATGCTTGTTAGACTGGAATCCAATTAGCATTTCCAGTAATATTTGTATTTTTCCCAAACACTTTTTTAGGCACCAGCTGCTGAAGCATCTGATGATAAGGAAGCCAAGTCCGAGTAATGTTAACCCTGCCCTATATCTCCATCATTTGGTATCCGTACCTCCATGCTGTATTGTTAACAGAGAGGAATATTTTTATCAACTATTTTATAAATGCAGGTTTTTTTAGCATGACTTTAATTATGGAACATCTTCATCTCGGTTACTTGGGAATTAAATCCCTAACAAACAAAACAACAAAAAAAAGTCATTGTTTTTAAATTTTGTGATTGTAATAGTTTGTATGGTACATGGAAAGAATAAGTGGTGGTAGCTTTTGACTTCTGTCAGTGTGTCCCTTTTTGTGTAAGTCATGCTTACAGACTTCAGATTTTAATTTTTCCCTTGTATGTGTTGTATGGTTTCTTAAAGTGGGGAGGTCTCAAAACAAATAACCGTGTGAAACATTCCAGTGGTTCTGTGGGTTGCTTTTATAAAGAAGGTGAGCTATTTTCATGAAAAAAAAAAACCTAAGAGCTGGAAATCTGTTGTTTCCCAAATGTAATTTTATTTTGTCAGTTTTGAAAAAAAAAAAGAAAAAAAAAAGAAAAAAAAAGAAAAAACAAATAAATAAAAGTGTAATCCTGTTTTTAAACGAAATACAAACATTTCTTTTCAAAAAGGGCAGGTTGGTTGTATGTACCCACTGTTAGGAATTTTGCTGGATTTATCTTAATAAAAAAGACTCCTCAAAAGCTGATTGTGGTTTGTTGCTTGTGCTGCTGGAAAGCTCCCAAATTCCAGGAGGGCTCTGGGGCTCGAGCCCCTCTCTGCTCCAGTTGTGTGACTTCCCATTAATCCAAACTTCCTTCTGGGAAGGGACAGCTGGACCAGAGCAGTGACTGGGGCTTAGTCTTGCTGTTGTTGCTACAGCTTTTCTGTGCAACTTTACCAAGGACACTTCCCCTTCTCCTGCTAAAGCCTCCTTTTGCAGGGAGTCTCTCCCCACCAATGACCAACTCCACGATGTATTTAATAAGGAGAGAAATGTCTGCAATGCAGAAGTTTTCTCTCTCCCTTGAAATTGCTGTGCAGCCCAGCAGTGGAAATTCCAAGGGCTTGAATATTTTATCTCCTATCCAAACCCCAACTCAGCATCTCAGGGCAAAGTGTCTCGGATTAAATGTGGGATTCAGGATCAGTCCCCCAGGGCACGGGCTAGGAGAGGATGTTTGATGTGGATTTCATTTTCCAGGCCTGAAGCTCTGGGAATTCTGTTCCTGCTGGTGCAGTTTTTGTTGTGTAGAACTGCCCGGGGTTAACTGGGCTCCAGCTTCCTCAGCAGAAAAGGTGGGGGAGTCCTGAGGGGCCTTTTCCTTGGCAGTGCATTCCCTGAATCCACCAGGCATTTTGGCATGTGCTCTGGTCTCTCCTCCAGTGAAAACTGGAGAAAAATAACTGGATTCCCTTTGCCTGGTGGAAGAATGGTGAGATGTGGGTAAAACCAGGGAGATTCTGAACATCCCAGGGTGAAGACAATCCAACAATAGTTCAAATGTCATCCTGATACTTTTACATCTCAAAATGAATTTCCTCTGCTACAAAAGACAGGCTGGGAGTGCTGTGGCTGCCCCATCCCAGGAAATGTCCCTTCCAACCCAAACCATTCCATGAATCCCTGAGTTTAGCCTACAGTTGATGAGAAATCCCAACAGGCTTGAACTCCAGGGAGAAAACATTGGAATGAAGTGTTTTATACATTTTCCCCACCCTGTTGTTTCTCTAAAAGGGCTTCAAAGAGAAATCCAGTTCTGCAGGAAGGGGAGGTCCTTCTCCACCTCCTGGTGCTGTTGAACCATCTCCATCTCTCTTTGGTTTCAGCCTCCAGTCCCTGAGTGTCTCACACACTTACTTAAGCAGCAGGCACTGACTGGAGTTAATATTTGCATGTGCCACGGTACAATCAGCCCATCACACACTACCTGAGGTCACTGATGGTGTTGGAGTCCTGAGGTTGTTACCCAGAACATCCAGCTGAGTGTTTGGTTTTGGTTATTTCTTCCTCTGGTGCCAGGGTGGGACTTGTTCTTAATTCTATGACTATTGTTACAATCGAATTCCTGTTTCCAATAAGGACAGAAAATTGCCCAAGAACTTTTCAGACAAACTTCCTCGCTCACATTCATAACTTTTGCAGCCACGGGGTACTGAGAGAGTTGCACAACTAACTGGATTGTGTGGCTTCTGCCAAACGCTCCTCATGGGCTGATCCTGGTGTCTAGACACCAAATCAAAACCCAGCTCCACGCTGTATCCCCAGCTTGGCTTAGTTTGTCCAGAAAGGTAACACACACTGCACTTCCAGCACCAAGCACCTGGGGGAACATGGGTTTCTCCACAAAGTCCAAATAAACCTTGAAGGAGGTTGACTCGACAGTTTTGTCCCTTTGAAACCTCTTTTTGGAGACCTTCCAGTGCCTAAAGGGGTTCCAGGAAAGCTGGAGAGGAACCTGGGACAGGGCATGGAGGGACAGGACACAGGGAATGGCTTCCCAGTGCCGACGGCAGGGATAGATGGGATATTGGGAAGGAATTCCTGGTTGGGAGGGTGGGCAGGCCCTGGCACAGGGTGCCCAGAGAAGCTGTGGCTGCCCCTGGATCCCTGGCAGTGTCCAAGGCCAGGTTGGAGCAACCTGGGCTGGTGGAAGGTGTCCCTGCCCATGGCAGGGGTGGAACGGGATGGGCTTTGAGGTCACTCCCAACCCAGACCAGCCCAGGATCCTATGAATATCCAACAGGTCTGATTTTCAGATCCTGAGCATCTCCCTGGCAGTTAATGGAGTTACATTGGCGTTAATCTGATGAAGGAGGAGGCAAATTGAATCCCTGGAATGGCAGGGATGGCTCCTCCCTCGGCCTGTCCCAGGGGAGCTGTTCCTTCCCCGGCAGCTGCGGAGCCCCCGCTGTGAAACCCGAGATGCCCTGGCCGGGCTCCAGAGCCCAGAGCACCCCCAGGCCCTGCTGGGGCTCTCAGGAGCCTCCCTGGTGGAGGGGACAAGGTCAGCGTGCCCGCTGGTGGGGATGGAATCACCGGGCTTGGAGCAACCTGGGTCAGTGGAAGGTGTCCCTGCCTTCAAGAAGGTCTTTAAGGTCCCTCCCAACCCAAACCATCCTGTGATTCCATGATTCTGTGATCTGCCCTGATTTGTCCACCTCTGGAAGAGGACAGAGGGGTCAGTGGGAGAGGATCCCCCAGGAATAGCCCCCTGCCTTCCTCCTGCAGAACAGCCAGAAGATCACTGGAAACGTGTCAGATGGGAATCTGGAAGTGATGCCCAAGGATTAGGGTGAACTTCAGGCTGAGGAAACCCCTGAAAGCACTGAAAGGAAGTGGGTGCTTATGTGACAGAAAAGGGAAAAACCAGCAAATTAGAAAACTCCTTTCCTAAGAGTGGGAATCCAACTGACACCATAAAGCTCTCAAAGGAATCTTAATACAATTGGACACATCTTAAACAATTCCAGACGTTCTTAAAAAGGGGGGAGGGGAGGAAGTATGAATAACACAGGGAAAAATGCTGGATTGAAACCTAAACACAGAGTGGCCAGGACCACTGCCCCCTCCCAGCCTCGGCATTCCTGGCTCGGGGGTCCCAGGACCCCCTTTGGAAAAGCCTCCCTCCCAGGAGCGAGGGGAGCTGCTCCCGCTGGGGAGGAGGGGAGCACAAGCCTGGAACTCACAGTCAGAGCTGCTCCAAAGTTATCCCAGAGCCAAAATCTCACCAGCTCGCCGGGGTTTTATTTGTTTAACAGGAACAATTCGGGAAGGGGGTGGAAGTGCATTTCTTGGAGCTCAAACCAGATGTGCAACATCCCGGCCACAAAGCCTCGGCTCCTCCGCTGTTTGCTTTCCCCCCAGGAAGATTAAAGGAGCTGTGGAGAGGGTTTGGATTGGGGCTGCTCTCGGGTTTCACCCTGGCTCCCAGGGCCCTGCCAGAGGCTGCTCCAGAGCCCACAGCCAGCCCTGTTGTGAGAGGGATGTGGGGCTGGAGCTCAAGGGGGGCTGTCCTCAAGCCTTGGGCTGTGCCTTGGCTTTCCAGCGGGCTGGAAGTTCCCTTGCTTTGCTTTCCTCCCCTCTCATAATCCCTCCAGCCCGGGGGTGCTGGCCAGAACTGCTTGGCCAAGTCGTGGTTCCATTTTGTGTCGTCTCCGCGAGGAGGGAAAGGCTGGAATTGCCTCTCCCAGCTCCGACTGCCCCATCCAAGGGAAATCCTGCAGGATCTGCCTTCCCCTCCTCGAAGTCTTCCCATGCTGCAAACAGAAAGTTCCAAATCCAGGCCAAGCATTCCCTGCTCTGTTTCTCCCATGTGGTTACAGACCTGTTATCACCAGAGATCTTGGAGTAAACTCTGACTTCCCTGCTCTGTGTTTATTCCAACGTGTGTAGCCCAGTGGGCTCCTCCACACCTACAGCATTACCCTGGGAATAATTAAAATAATTAACAAGTGTAATTAACTGTTGGAGGGGAAAGGAGAATTTTAGCACATTATATCAGCAACAATTAAATAAATTACCCTTTTTGTCTTGCAGAGAATTGACAGCCGGGGAAAAGGAGGCGGGAATTGTATTCCTTGTATTCCCTGGTGCAGCAGCACCGGGACGGTGAATAGGGGTCGGTGGCTCTTGTGTGGGGACACAAAGCAAACAAAGGGGCCCCAAATGAAATGACTGAGCAGCAGATGCAAAACCAACATATTTCACACAATGTGTAATTAAGCCACAGAACTTGCTGCCCAAATGGAGCCCAAAATCGTAACGGGTTGGTAAGGGCTTGGACAAATTCTTGGAAGAGGGCCTGGTGAGGCTTTGGAACACAAAGACTCGGCCCCAGTGCAGGACCAGCAAACCATGGAGGGTGGGAGAGGACCTGGAGTTGTCCTCTGGCTGTGCCCTTCCCTGTCAGAGCTGGGGCTGAGGGGACAGGTTTGTCCTGACCCCTGGGACCCTTCCAGCCACACTCCAAAGGGAAACTCCCCCACTGCACGGGGCTGTTGTGGGGACAGACACAGCATGGAGACCCCCTGTGCCACCCACCTGGGCTGGGCACATCCCCTGTGCCAGTGTCCCCAGGAACATTCTCCACTGGAGCTGAAGGATGGGCTCCTCCTCACCCCCCTGAGCAGGACAGGGAGCCCAGGAGGAAAAGGGCACCACATGCTTCTGCTCTTGGCAAAACTGCCTCCCTGAAAGCCACCCCTGGGGCCCAGGTTTGCTGGGGGCTCCAGAGCGTGGGCTGAAGGTCAGCTGAGGGCCAGCAGGAGCTGCAGGAAGAGCTCCAGACTCCCAGCTCCCTGTGCTGCTCGACTGGAGCTTGGCAATTATTTCCAACCCCCTTCTTGGCCTACCTTGGCTATAAATCCTTCTGGCTTCACTTAGTGCTGTAGCCTCTAGGTGGTGGTCATGGCTGGGGATTGCTGTGCTCTACACACAGAGCAGTTCAGAGGGAGCTCCCTGGGAATTTGGGGGTATCCAGCTGCCTGGGATGAGGCACTGGCACCTGGAGCAGGGATGGTAGGAGCACTGAGTTCTGGGCAGTCCCCCTGGTCTCCCTTGGGATCCAGGAGGTACCTGGTGGGATGCAGGAGGTACCTGGTGGAGTGTGGG
The DNA here is from genome assembly GCA_035584755.1 of Thripadectes ignobilis. Taxonomy (NCBI): domain Eukaryota; kingdom Metazoa; phylum Chordata; class Aves; order Passeriformes; family Furnariidae; genus Thripadectes; species Thripadectes ignobilis. The sequence continues at coordinate 1,189,716 of JAWMRC010000142.1, read as the reverse complement.
TACCTGGTGGGATGCAGGAGGTACCTGGTGGGATGTGGGTACCTGGTGGAGTGTGGGTAGCTGGTGGGATGTGGGTACCTGGTGGGATGCAGCTGGATCTAAGCCTGGGATGGAGCCTGGAGAGCCTCGTGCCAAGTCACAAACCCCTCAGTGTTATATGGATTGGTGAAGCTTTGCCTTCTATCCAGAGAAAGGTTCTGTCAGGACCTGAAATTACTGCACAAACATGACTTGGCGCCATCACCTCAAGTTTTGAGCCCAGAGAAGTGTCTGCACAGAGTGTGTGTGACTGGGAAGGGTGTGCCTGATCCCAAGGCTGTCATTCCCAGCCCTGTCCCCAGTGTCCCTCTGTGCCTTCCCAGGTGCTGCACTGTTCCCTGTGGCTGGAATTCACCTCCTCTTCAGCAGGAGTGGGGATATTGCCAGTATTTTGTGTACAGTTTCCATATTTCTGTTCATACATATCACAGAATCCCAGAATGGTTTGGGTTGGAAGGGACCTTAAATCCCACCCAGTCCCACCCCCTGCCATGGGCAGGGACACCTTCCACTCTCCCAGGTTGCTCCAAGCCCCATCCAGCCTGGCCTTGGACACTTCCAGGGATGGGGAAGCCACAGCTCCTACAGTAACAATATCACAGTATGTATAATATTAAATATAGACATATCTGTATTTATAAAGTGTGCATTTAGGTCCTGTTTTGAGACCAGGAGTGACTCCGTGGCAGATGCTGAAGCCTGGGCTGATATTCCAGCCCCAGGGCTGGGCACCCCCAGGAAGGTGCCCCCAGATGCCCCATGCCAGGTCCCCTTTCCCTCGGCAGGGACAAATCCAGCAGTTCTGGTTATTCCCTGCTTGGAGCCCTCGACTCTCCACATCTGCAGGACAAAACCACCAGCTTCAGCCCCTTTTGGAGACCACTTGCTCCAGGAACCTCAGGAGTTTCATCAAAAGCCTGGGTGGATTTCGGGTCTGGGGTTTTGTTCATTCCAACATTGGCTGACAAAGCCCATTACATCATCTGCTTGGAAGGGAAATTCTCTGCAGCTGCCTCTGTGGCGCTGGGGGGGTAAAAAATCAGGCACATTTTGGTTTCTTTCTTTCAGGGTAATTTTCCTCCCAAATTGCTGGAAAGCTGAATGCTGAAAGGCTGCGAGAGCGGGAAGGGAAAGGGCAGCGCGCAGCAGCTCCACCATTCCCGGGTTTATTATTATTATTGTTATTATTTCCTTTGCAGAGACCAAGGGGGGGTAAAACCAGTCCCCCCGTGCATCCAGAGTGCCCAGCCAGGCGTGAAAGCAGCGCCAGTGCCATGGCAATGGCAGATGGCATGGAGAGGGAGCCGGGAGAGGGAGGGAGGGAGAGGGAGGGAGAGCTGACCCCGCCGGACCGCGCTGCTCATTAGCTCTGCAGCAGGGACTAATTAACCCGAGGTAAGGCACTGAGGCCTCCCCCTGGCGGGCTCGGGGATGGGATAGATGGGATGGGATGGGGTGGGATGGGATGGGGTGGGGTGAGGTGGGATGGGACGGGGTGGGACGGGACGGGACGGGACGGGACGGGACGGGATGGGATGGAGGAGCGGGATGCAGGCTCTTGGGGCCGTGCCCACATGGCTGCTGGATGGGAGACCATCCCCATGCCAGTCATCCCTCCCACTCCAGGAGCTGCACACACAGCACAGAAGGGGGATCACTGCTGGGAGGGAGCGGGGCACTGTCTGGATGTCGTGCCCGTGATGTTAAAAGGTGACATTCCCACTTGCCACCTTTACCTGGCACCCAGATAGTCCATCACCCACCTGAGCTCCTCCTGTGTCAGAGCCAAACCTCTTCCCTCCTCCGCAGTTTTGGGAGTTCTTCTGGAGCATTTTTTAATGCTCCATAACCTCATTCTTTTTCATCCACTTTCCCTGGTGTCCTATGACAAAGCAGTTGGAAGTACATTATTTTTGTTGCTGTCAAACCAGGTTGAAAGCTCTCAGAAAGGGGGATGTAAGGAAGGAGAATAGAATAGAATACTGTATATAATTATAATATTTGCAATTATATAATTATATACACTATATATACTCCAGATCAGGAGTGCTGGGCTTTCCATGCCCTTGTGTTTCATGCCATAAATGCTCTTTGGAGAAAAGCCAGCAGGACAACTCCTCTTTTTTCCAGGTTTAATCCCTGAGGAGCCACTGGTCCTGCTCCAGCTCAGCACCACGGCATCTCCCAGCCCAGTCCCCTGGCACAGAGAGGTCAAAGCCACTCACTCCAGTCTAAAAAGCATCCAGGATTACAAGAAAACTTGGGAATATCTCTCCAGCAGTGCTGTGGCTGAACCACCATGGTCTCAGCTCAGCTGGGGCGCTCCTGGGATGGAACGAGCCCAGCAGAGTTTGGCATTCCCAGAGAAACCTGTAAATTTCCAACTGTTGCTCTTATTTAATGCAGAAATGATGGGCAAACAAACCTGGCTGGAAGGAACAAACACGGAAATGGTGTTTGGGATTGTTGGAAAGAGATGGGCTATGTCCATGAAAGATATTAGCAATAATTAGTCCCTGCTTATTGCCCTGATGGATGCTCTGGATCCCACATCCATCAGGAGAACTGCTGCTAACCAGCAGCCCCAGGGTTTTCCTGCCCCACAGCAAACACATTTTACCTTCTACTGGAGCTTTGCTCGTGTTCAGCTTCATTTCACTGCTGAGAGACATTAAAATATTTTTCCTATCTGCATCAGCATCTGGTGAGAGGGAAGGACCTCAGGATGCTGAAACATACTAAAAAATATACTAAAAATATCTAAAAATATGTACCTAGACATGAAAACTAGGAGCTCCCCGAGCACGTGAGGCTGCTCCCAATGCACATTTTATTCAAAGGTGGGTTATTTAGTTGCCATAGTGACATCACTCAGGTTTGCAGCCGCTGCCGCCTTGGTTTTCTCCCAGGCAACACTTGTCACAACCAGTCACATCCCAAGGCCCTTCCCGGCCAGCAGCTCCCAGGGCTGCAGGATCCCTTGGAATTCCAGCTCCAAGCCGCAGGATGAGGTGTCACTGCAGGGGAGGGGCACAGGGGACCCTGGGATGGGAGGGGACAGCTGGGGGGGCACAGAAAAACTCCAACCAAAGGGATACTCCTCTGCTCATTCTGTACCCTGACTCCCCATCCCTTGCAGTGAGCTGGGAGAAGGTCAAAGATAACCTGGTAGGTTTATTAATTAGCACTAATTACCAACGCTCAGCTGGCTGTGGTGCCAAGATTTGACTGGGAGTGTTTGCCCCCAAACCTCTGGAAATCCTGTTAGTTTGCACAGGTGTCTCATGGATTTCTTTTACTGCCATCAGAACTGCACTAAGATAAGGGGTTTGAATATGAAGGCTCGTGATGATGTTAATAAAGATGCAAAGGAAAGGGATTGCCTTGCAAAGAAATATTCCTGGGGTCATTTGGTGACATGGGCTCTGTAAGAGTAGTGGAAATGAATATTTAATGTTATATATTTATATATTAAATATTTACATTAATCGTATGATTATGATGCTAAATTTTTTTAATGGGAAATGCTTTTGGGGGGCTATAATTCATTTAATTAAAGCAGGCAGAGTGTGCCTCATTAGGCTAAAACCTGTTTCATGGGTGCCAGACCCTATAAGTGAGCGAGAGCCCTGCAAGGCCAGGAGAAGCTCCAAAAAAAGCAGTTTTGAAGGTTTTTATTGGTTTTAATTTTCAATCAACCATTGCCAGATTATCAAATGAAGGCTTTGTGCCCGCAGCAGACCTGAGCTCCGGGTAAGCCTTCCCAGGATTGCTGCATCTGGTGAGATCCAGCCCAGATTAAAGCAAAGCTTTCCTTGCACAAACTCTCCCTGGAAGGAGCAGGATGCTCGTGATGTTGGGGAAAGGATGGAGCTGGGAATGAGGAGTGCCAAAGCCAGGCAGCACACTCCAGAAGCAAGGAGGCAACGTCCTGTGCTGTGCATTTGTCCTTCCAGAGGGAATTCTGGAAGCAGAGCCATTCCTGGGGTGTTCCAGGGTGTTCCAGGGATTACCCTTCCAGCTCCCTGATGGAATCCCTCTGGAACACAGTGCTCTGTCCCATCCAAGAGCAGCCCAGAGCACAGAGCTGTAGTTCTTGGCTCCCAGAGGTTTCAGCCAAGCCCACTGTGCTGTTTTCACACCCATTTTTGTATTTCTTTCCGAATGGTTTTGACTGGGGGAAGGGTGGAAGGGGCTCCCAATTTAATTCCATAATCCCCCTAAGCCTTCCTTAATGCACTGGCTCTGTGTGGCCTCTGGGAATTTCACAGTGGCAGTTTGGGTGGCTGCAGCTCTGCACTGGAAAACGGCCCAGCATTCCCTTTGCAGCTCTTGGAGGGAAATGGTTCCCAGGGTGGGCACTCAAACCCACACTGCCAGAGGAAACAAACTGTGTCCCCTCATGGGGCTGGAGCTTGGCACTGCCTGTAGATTCCTGGGTGAGGGAGCTCAGCCTGGCTGGGAACTGCCAAAAGATGGTAAAGAGGAGCAGCAGACCTTTGCAGGTGGTGGAAAATGTCATTTTTGGTGAGGGGGCAGGTGGGGCTGAGGGCACAAAGCAGAGTCATCAGCTGGGGGACACCCAGATCCCACTGGGATGGATCCCACACACAGCCATGGATCACCCTGACTGCCCTTGGGGTGGGAGGGATGGAAGTGCTGCAGGAGGGATGGAAGTGCTGCAGGAGAGATGGAATTGCTGCAGGAGAGATGGAATTGCTGCAGGAGAGATGGAATTGCTGCAGGAGGGATGGAAGAGCTGCAGGAGGGATGGAAGTGCTGCAGGAGGGATGGAAGTGTTGCAGGAGGGATGGAAGAGCTGCAGGAGGGATGGAAGAGCTGCAGGAGGAAGATCTGCAGGAGGGATGGAAGCGCTGCAGGAGAGATGGAAGGGCTGCAGGAGGGATGGAAGCGCTGCAGGAATGATGGAAGCCCTGCAGGAGGGATGGAATAGCTGCAGGAGGGATGGAAGCCCTGCAGGAGGGATGGACGCCCTGCAGGAGGGATGGAAGCGCTGCAGGAGGGATGGAAGTGCTGCAGGAATGATGGAAGTGCTGCAGGAGGGATGGAATTGCTGCAGAAGGGATGGAAGCGCTGCAGGAATGATGGAAGTGCTGCAGGAGGGATGGAATTGCTGCAGGAGAGATGGAAGAGCAGCAGGAATGATGGAAGCCCTGCAAGAGGGATGGAATAGCTGCAGGAGGGATGGAAGCCCTGCAGGAGGGATGGAATAGCTGCAGGAATGATGGAATTGCTGCAGGAAGGATGGAAGAGCTGCAGGAGGCATGGAAGCCCTGCAGGAGGCATGGAAGTGCTGCAGGAGGGATGGAAGAGCTGCAGGAGGGAAGTTCCAGGAAGTTTTTGTCCTGCTGCTTCCCTCTTCTGCCAGGGAGGCAGTGCTGCAGCCTGGCTTGTTTTCCACATGCTCAGGGAAAGCCAAAATGAGTCTTTAAAGGGTATCAAAGCACCTCAGGAGCCTCTGGTCTCCTTAAACTGCTCTGTCAGTGCTCAGCTCCCAGGATTTGCTCCAGCCTGATGCATTCAGCCAGCAGTGAATAAAAACCTGGGCCAAGAGGGCACTGTCACTCCCCATGGGACTTTTTCCAGGCCCCATTTCAGAGTGCACTGTATCTCCCAAGGAAACATTCCTCAGTCATTGCAGAAGCCTCTCAGGAGTCAGCAAGGACAAAAAGCCCAAATACAAAGGAATGAGGGGTTGCCATAGTCCACAGGCAGCAGCAAAGTCAACATGGCAAGAAGGGTTTGAAGAAATCTCAAGGTCTGAAAGGTGTTACCTGGAACAAAGCCAGTCACCAAACAGGAGGAAGGAGCAAAGAAAAGAAAATAAATGAAGAGGCTGAGATCTCCTGATGGCCACAGGAACAGGGGAGGGAAAGGTGTCCAGAGAGACACCAGAAAACTCATGGAGAGAAGAGGGTCCTCAACAGGAAATGACAGGATCCTTTAGACTTCCAGGACAATGTGGAGATCAAAGAGGAGATGCCTTTTTCCACCTCAACAATTTCTGCAATTGCCTTCCCCCCTTACTCCAGTATAATCCAGACCTAACAGGGAAACACCTCAGGGAAAGAAAGACTGACACAATTTCATCAAGAGTTTCATCTCCCACCTACAGCCTCATGGGTGCCATCAGAAACTCAACACACAGAACTGGAGGACTTCCAAACTCTAAATAAAAACACTTCTATGGATGTAAAAGAAAAGAAAAGGAACAGCCAACAGGGCAAGAACTTGTAGGTGTCAAAAACCACTTCACCAGAAGTTCAATTAAATTCATCCTTCTGTCAAAAAAAGCTCTAAAGAGCCTTCCAAGAATGGAAGTCCTCTCCAAATGGAGGTGACAGAAAACATATTCTAGCAGGTCAAGCCCTAGTAATTTAAGGCCAAAAATAAAAGAGATTCTGAAATGTGAACTCAGGATATCAGGGGAAAGACTTTTCCCAGAGATACAAAGCTGGAAGGTGACAGGGGGATGTGTTTGCCCAGTAAATGATGGAAGTGCAAGAACTGAAGGAAATATGGGGGCTCTTTCCTCCAGAGGGGTTTATGGAGGTTCAAATCCTTTCCTTATGAGGGATAAGAGGGAGAAGTCATCTCTAACTGCAGATCACTGGAAGAGGCTTTAAGCTGAATAGCTAAAAATAATGGGAAGAAAATTCCTGTATGGGACAGCACTTTGAGAAACGTTCCAAAATGCCATCCTGGGATTAGTGACTTAGAAAGGTCATTATAAACTCACATTCCTTTTGGGCAAACTTAGGATAGTTTTCTAATCCAACACCTCATGCAGTAATTAATATTTAATTTTAAGATACTGTATTTAAAGTGTATTAATGAGCTTATTAACAATGTCTGCATGTTAGGGATATCAATAAATACAAAAAATACATAAAACTGTTTTAAAACATTTTGTTTCAGTAAAAGCAGCACTTTCAAAAAACCCTGGCATGCCCCTTCCCAGTATTTCTAATACTTTTGTAAAACTAAAAATATAATTAAACCACAAAAATCCTCAAAGCTTAAAGGAGAAAGGCTATGGGATACACAGAGATGTGATTTTATTAAAATTATATACTTAGCTGAGGGAGTTCCAGTAAAATTTTCATGTTCAGGTGATGAATTCCCAGTTGGATGCTGTGAGCTCAGACTTCCAGGAGAAGTCAAAATATGCAGGATTTGGCTCTAAAACTCAGAAAATCACAAGCCAAACACCAAAGAACTATTTATAAATATTTACCGTGACTCGGAAGTTGCTGAGTGAGCCCAGCAGGACACACCAGGGGGGATTTCTGGGACAAGACCCCTTAGCAGGGGACCCTGGGACTGGCAGCAGCCACTGGCACCTCGGGAGAAGCTGGCAAAGGTTGGGAACAGGGGGTTGATGCCAGCCAGGGGCTCCTGGGCACACGGGACAGAATTCCTCAGGCAGGGATGTGCTGACTGCAACAGCAACACCAACAATAACAGAACCCACCTCGTCACTTACAACCAGCCCTAATTTTCCTGCTGTGAAACCTGGGGCTTCCAGGCACTTTCCGGGTACCAGCTGGAATTCAGAGATGCTGAGGATGGACCTGACACTGCCATTATTCCCCTGGTCCTTCTGCTGGCACAGCCCTGAGCACAGAGGCACACGGAGCTGCCCTTTTTCCTGGGTGTTTCATCCACAGCCGGAATTCTGCATTTCTGTGTAAAACAGAGACAAGGAGGAACGTTCAGAAAATGCCCAGCAATTCCATTTCTTTTAAATCATGCAGGTTAAGCTGCCCCAGCTGCAGCAGGGCTGTGCCACCATCCAGCTGATCCCAGCTCACACCAGCTAATGGCTGCCGTAAGGAATACGAGCTATGGATCGCCCACGGAGCAAGAACTGATCCAGGCATGGGGAATTTAGGCTCTGGTGAAGGGATTTTAGGATTCTCACAGGGAAACAACATGATATGTGCATCACACAGAATAAGGAATTTATCGAGGAGATGAACTATTATGTGCCAGAATCCCAAAACAAAGGCGAGCAGCGTCCTGGCTGCTCCTCCATCGCCTTTCCTCCGGATAATGTCACACTCCACTCTTGGATATCGGGCACCATCTAGAGGAATGACTGGACTGATGCAGCAGGGAAATAAATATTAAATTATTAAAAATAGCAAACAACCTAGAACAGATATTGTATGGTATCCAACAGCTATTTAGTTATTATTTGGCTGCTCTTACCAAGGGAAAAAACCGCAGGAAGGAGCAGGAATTTGGAGTTCTGTCCTGCAGAACAGGATGTTGGTTTGCACACAGGAGCCCTAAAATCCAGCAACTGTAATCAGTGCTAATTATTTTGCACCTCATATATTTTTTAGAATAAACTGTGACACAAAAATCTGAGTTTGCTGTATTTAGAGACCTTAATGACTTTTCAACATCCCTATTGGCTCACAACAGCAGCACAAGGCACCAGCACTTAAATTCCTTCTAAACACCTCTTGGGGTTTTTTATCAGTGGAACAAAACTCTGGAGTTGATTTGATTACTGTCCTTTTTTACCATGTAACTCCAGAGGAAAGGCCCAAAATGAGGAAGGACAGAAATCCTCAGGGGCTCCATTCCAGCTCAGAATATTCTATAGAATGTGCATGGAAAATCCTCAGAAAAAAAAAAGAAAAAGCTGAGAATGCTTAATTTGTTCCAGTATTTAAATCCAGCAGGAATCAGATGTACAGCCCTGGCTACATTTACTGGAAAGGTACAGTGCAGGTACAACCCACCACACCTGCACACAATTCCACTCTACACTTCCTTCTTTTGCTTTGTAACTACATTTCTGGCTGTGACAAACCACAGTCACGTTTCCACACACTGATAGTGCAGAATCAGGACTTGCTTCATCAGGACAATATAAGCATAATTAAAATATGAGAGAGACACCTTTACCTGGTGTTCCAAGCTGGCAGTGGGGAAATTAATTTAATTTTGTAGCCAAATTAGACAGGGGATTGTGTTTACTCTCAACTACAGCTGGGAGTAAATCTCTCTACAGCACCAAACAGGGTGAAGTGATGGGTATTTGAGTGTTACTTCCTACTCCTAGAATCATTTTAAAACTCCAATTTGTATTTATTTAAGGAGCAGTGTGGAAGCAAACAGTTCTAATTCAGCTTCTTCCTTAAAGCATGTCTGCTCCTGAATCCTTCTCCAGCTCATTAGTCTGTGCCTCCTCCTCGCTGCCAGGCTGCTGTTGGCATTTACATAACAGAGCTCTCTGAGGAAAGATGAATCAGCACATCCCTAAAATCCTGCTCTCACTCGAGATTTACTATCAGCCCCAGCATGCTGCTGCTTGGCTGCAGAGGATCCGGAAAGAGATGAGTCATGGAGATGCAAGATCCCTGTGCCGTGGGAATGGAGCTCCTGGGAAGGGCAGGATGGGCATTACTCAGCAGACATGACTCCTGCAGGGGAAAACCCGGGGCAGGTGGGAAGAGGTATCGAGCACAGAGATTGCAGCAGGCTTAGGGAGTAACAAAGCAACGGGGAGAATGTTAAGGGGAGGAAGGTGAGGTGCCAGAGAGCCAGGAATGTTGGGAAGAGGCTCGGGAGTGACTGCAGAGCAGCACAGCACAGCCATGAGCATGCCAGTGGGGCTGAGGGAAGTGGGAATGAGGGGCTATTTGGAAATAAGGAATGCTGGTTGTAGCTGCCCCCAGTGCAGGTACCTGCACACCTGTGCTCTGCAGCACACACAGACACACCTAGGGCATTCCGAACACTCTCCTCTCCTGTTGGTCCACAAATCCATCCAAGTTGAGCAACACGGAGTGTGGCTGTGGATTTATAGGCATTAAACAAAGAGCATGTGGCCAGGTTCCCAGCTGGAATGCTGTGGGAAGGACACAAGCAAAGCATGGATTGGTTTATGCTGGGAGCATTTTCTATCCCAGGCTTTGGAGAGCCCCTTTTGGTTACTGCAGAAATCCCCATTGGCTCGTGACTGGCCAGAACAGAACAGAAGCTGCAGCTTCACCTGCACCACGATGAGACCAAATAAAAGCAAATTGTGAGTGGAGAGATTCAGTCAGGCACCAAAAGGTGCCAAGGAAACATACCACATTCCTAAGGAAATACAGAGTCATGGAATCACAGAATGGTTTGAGTTGGAAGGGATCTCAAAGCCCATCCTGTGCCACCCCCTGCCAAGGGCAGGGACACTTCCCACTAGCCCAGGTTGCTCCAAGCCCTGTTCAGCCTGGTCTTGGACACTTCCAGGGATGGGGCAGCCACAGCTTCTCTGGGCAACCTGTGCCAGGGCCTGCCCACCCTCCCAGGGAAGGATTCCTTCCCAATCTCCCATCTATCCCTGCCCTCTGGCAGTTTGAAGCCATTCCCCCTTGTCAGTCACTCCAGGCCCTTTATTCCCTCGCCATCTTTCCTGTAGGCTCCCTTCGGGTACTGGAAGGCCACAATTTTCCTTCTCTTCTCCAGGCTGAACAATCCCAAACCTCCAAACCTTTCCTGGAGCACAGAGCTGCTCCAGCCCTCTGATCAGCTTGGTGCCTGCTGTGTATACCTTGTCCTTCCTGTGCTGGGACCCGGAGCTGCAGGTGGGGTCTCACCTGAGCAGGGATACACGAGGGCACTGTTAGCATGGGGATGCACCAGGACATGGTGCTTTGCAGGACTTGTGGGGCTGTTTTTATCCTGACATGGAATTCTATTCAGCTTGTACCTCTAGGGCACACTATAAAACATCATCCCTGTTCTGTATGATGAGAAGGCATCCTCTGCCTTCTCATCATACATAAAAAGATGAGCTTGCAGTTCTGGGCTCTGAAGGCAGGTGGGAGAAATATTACCTCTCCAGAGAGTGGGATCAGTGTGTGCTTTTCCTGGCTGGGGGTTTATTCTGGGAGCTGCACTTGCACAGTCTCTCTCCCCAAAGCTCCATGCTGCAGCTCCAGAGGCTCCGGGGTCCTGCTGGGAAGGTGGGACAGCTGTTCCTATCGGGAAGCCACTGGGACCTGCAGTTGGTGAGGTGGCACCTTGGGTCTGCTACTGATCAGATGAGCAATGAACATGCCCTGTAAAATTCCAAGAATAGTTTTTTGGAGCCTACAAAAAAGATGGAGAGTTTTTACAAGGGTCTGGAGGGGAAGGACAAGGGGGAATGGTTTCCCAATGCCAGAGAACAGGGTTAGATGGAATATTGGGAAGGAATTCCTGGCTGTGAGGATGGGCAGGCCCTGGCACAGGGTGCCCAGAGAAGCTGGGGCTGCCCCTGGATCCCTGGGAGTGTCCAAGGCCAGGCTGGATGGGGCTTGGAGCACCCTGGGCTGCTGGAAGGTGTCTCTGCCCATGGCAGGGGGTGGGACTGGTAATCTTTAAGATCCCTTCCAGCCCAGACAATTCCATGATTTTATGAACCATCAGTGGCAGCTCAAGAACTTTCAAGACTGAAGAAATGGGATCTACACATCACCCAGTTATCTGAGCTCCTGGCACAAAACAATCCCTCAGTGGATGAAGGGGCAGGTGAGTACAGGTGGATCATGTGGAGCAGCTCCTTGCCAAATGCTCAAATCCTTCTCCAGAGATTGGCTGGGTGCCTGGAAACATCCCGAGGAGCTGCCAGCAGCAAGGACTGCACCCTGACTGCACAGCAGGGCACCCTGAGCCAGCACTTCACAGCAGGCCCAGTCCTGAGCAGCTGCTGTAAATAAAAGTTCAAACTGGATTTATTCTTAATGTTTGCACGAGATCGACCCACAGTGATTCAGCTCCCGCTATTCCAGGCAGAGGATGAGTGTCCTTTGTTATTCCCAGGGATGACAGTGGTTTTTACACTGCCAAGGCTCTGGAGTTCCAAGGACAAGTGTCAGGTACTTGTGGTGAGAAAGCACAACTTTACACTGAGGAATGCTGTCAATTCACTTCCTGGTTTAGCAACTTACTGCTCAAGTGACACCAATTTCTGGAGCTGTGACAGGAGGCTTTCCATGGAAAAATACTTTTTTCAATTAAAACTACCTACACTAACACTGGCCCCTTGTTCCTTGGGGAGTACAGGTGCTGTATCCATTATATTTTCATTTCCTGGTCACTGGGAGCAAATGCTTTTAATCTGGTTCCTAAAGCCACCCAAATGTGAGACCTTCCCTTGCATCCGGGCCTTGTTTACCCGATGGCCCAAGGGCTGTCACCTCTCCCCACAGCACACCCATGGGCTCTGCGCCCCTGCCCATGACAGGATGTGTAACATTCCTAAATCCCTGTGTTCTCTTTCAGAAACCACTTACTTTCAGGACCACGGTGGGGCTCCCTTTCCCAGGCACTGGTGGGCAGGAGGGCCAGGGCAGGGAGGGCTGAGGTCCTGAAGGCCATGAGGGCTGGGAGTCCTGAAGTCCTGAGGTCCAGAGCCCTGAGGGCCAGGGCCATGAGTCCTGTGGCCAGGACGGTGAGGGCTGTGAACACTGAGGCCCTGAAGGCTGTGAGGGCCGTGAGTCCTCAGGCCAGGGAGGTGAGGGCCATGAGTCCTCAGGCCGGGAAGGCAGGAGCCATGAGGGCCGAGCCTGTGAGGGCCCGGGCTGTGAGTCCCGAGGCCCTGAAGGCCATGAGGGCCAGAGCCGGGAGTCCTGAGGCTGGGAAGGCCAGAGCCATAAGGTCCGGGAGTCCTGAGGCTGTGAGGGCCGGGGCTGGGACTCCTCAGGCCGGGAAGGTGAGGGCTGTGAGTCCTGAGGCCCTGAAGGCCAGAGCTGTGAGGACCAGGGCCATGAGGACCGTGAGTTCTGAGGCCCTGAAGGCCATGAGGGCCAGGGCCAGGAGTTCTGAGGCCAGGGCAGTGAGAGCCGTGAGCCCTGAGGCTGGGGGTCCTTAAGCCATGAGGGATGGGAGTCTTTAGGCTGTGAGGGCCGGGACCAGGAGTCCTGAGGCCCTAAAGGCCATGAGAGCCGGGGCCGGGAGTCCTGAGCCATGAGGGCCGGGGCTGTGAGTCCCGAGGCCCTGAAGGCCATAAGGACCAGGGCCATAAGGACCGTGAGAGCCGGGACTGGGAGTCCTGAGTCCGGGAAGGCCGGAGCCATGAGGGCCGAGCCCATGAGGGCCAGGGCCGTGAATCCTGAGGTCGGGAAGACCACGAGGGCCAGGGCCGTGAGTCCTGAGGCCCTGAAGGCCGTGAGGGCCGAGCCCGTGAGGGCCTGCAGTCCTGAGGCCGTGAGGACCAGGGCCATGAGGACCGAGCCCCTGAGGGCCGAGCCCGTGAGGGCCGTGAGTCCTGA
>JAWMRC010000142.1:1158711-1176297 GCA_035584755.1 Thripadectes ignobilis | reverse complement strand
AGTCCTGAGGCCGTGAGGACCAGGGCCATGAGGACCGAGCCCCTGAGGGCCGAGCCCGTGAGGGCCGTGAGTCCTGAGGCCTTGAAGGCCATGAAGGCCGGGAGTCCTGAGGCCAGGGCAGTGAGGCCCGTGAATCCCGAGGCCCTGAGGGCCCAGAGCGGGAGCGCTCGCCCCACACCGGAGGGGCCGCCTCCCGCCGGCCCCGGGTCCGTACGGAAATGACGCTCCGCCCGCCCTTCCCTTCCTGCGGGCCCCGCGGGTGGGGGCGCCCCCTGCGGGCGGGCGGGGGCGGTGCGGGCCGAGCGGGCGGCGCTGGCAGCGATGAGCCCGGGCGGGACCCGCAGCGGGACCCGCACCGGGACCCCCCGCGCCCCGCACGGCGGCCCCGCCATGCACCCTCTCCCCGTGTAGGAGCGCCTTCCCCGCGGGGCTCCATCCGCCACCCCCGCGCCCTGCCGAGGAGGATGGCGGCGGCCCCGACCCAGCTGGAAGCCGGTGGGTATCGCTGGAGGCAGCGCAGCCCCCGCGGTGTCCCCGAAGCCCGCACGCCCCCGCGGTTTAACCGCGTCTTAACCCCGCTCTCTCTCTCTCTCTCTCTCCCTTCCCCTCCGCAGAGCTCTACTACCTGATCGCGCGGTTCCTGCAGTCCGGACCGTGCAAGAAATCCGCCCAGGTGAGGGAAGCGGGGCCGGCGCTCCGGCCGGGCCGGCGGGGCCGCGGGTCGGGCTCGGGACGGGCCGGGGGGGCCGCGGCGCTGCGGGCGAGGCGCTCACGGCCTTTGTGTGTCTGTCTGTGTGTCCGTCTGTCCCCAGGTGCTGGTGGAGGAGCTGGAGGAGCACCAGGTGAGGCGCCTGCCCCGGCGGGACGGGGGAAGCGCTGGGCTCGGGGGGGTCGGGGCTGCCCTGCCCCGTGTAACCCAGCCCAGCCCCGCCCGGGACGGCAGGAGGGCAGCGCGGGGGCCCCTCGGCCGGCCCGGCCCGGGGGGCTCGTCCCGGGGGCTCCCCGGGCAGGGCCGGCTCGGGCTCTGACGGCGCCGTGTCCCTCCCTCCTTCCCTCCTTCCCTCCCGCAGCTGATCCCGCGGCGCCTGGACTGGCAGGGCAAGGAGCACCGCCGCAGCTTCGAGGACCTGGTGAGACAAGTTTCGCTCCCGACTTTTCGCGGCAACTTCCCGCGGACTGCCCCGCTCTCCCCGCGCCGGGCGCCGCGTCCCCCCCTCCCCGCCTGTGTGTGTGTGTGTGTGTGTTGTGCGTGTGTGTGCTGTGCGTGTCCGCTGCGGGCTGCGCCCCGCCGAGGCCGCGGCGGGCCGGGATCGCGGAGCGGAGCGGAGGACAGGGGAGCGGAGGGGATCGGAGCCGCGGGGAGCGGGGGGTCCCGCGGGGATGGGGGTCCCCCGGCCGCGCCATTGTGGGGCCGGGGGTTATCCGAGGGCACGCGCCGGGGCCCGCCGCGGCCAATGGCGCCGCGCCTTACAGCGCGCCGGGCGCCGCGCCGCGATGAGAGCCGGCCGCCGATTGGCCGCGCCGGGGCCGGGGGGGCGCGGGGCCCCCCCCCAGCGGAGCCATCGCGGCGGGCCCGGCCTGCGGGGCGGTGCGGGATGTGCGGGGCTGCCCCGCATCGCTCTGCTCCACACCCGGCCTGCGGGGCGGTGAGGGATGTGCGGGGCTGCCCCGCATCGCTCTGCTCTGCTCCGCACCCGGCCCGCGGGGCAGCTCTGCCCCGCACCGGGCCTGTGGGGCTGCTCCGCAGCGCGCCGGGCCGGGCCCGCGGGGGATGTGCCGGCCGTGGCGCTGGGCCGGGCCGCGCCGTGCGGAGCCTGTTGGAGTGCCCGTGAAATCAAGGGGCGGCGGCGGTCCCGGGAGCAGAGTACGGGATGTGTGTGTGTGTGTCATTGAGGAAGGTCAGGGCGCTCCGCAGGGCCGGGGGCCGCGTCCCTTGGCCCCCCGGAGGTGGCACCGCGGGAGCGGCACCGCCTGCCCGAGCCCCGGGGCCGGGTCGGGGGCTCGGGGGGAACGTGTGGAGCTGTGTCTGTGGAGGCCTGTGAGCTGCCCCTGGAGGGCTGTGAGGTGCCCACTGTGCTGTGAGCTGTCCCTGGAGGGCTGTGAGGTGCCCACTGTGCTGTGAGCTGTCCCTGGAGGGCTGTGAGCTGCCCACTGTGCTTCGAGCTGCCTGAGGAGGGCTGTGAGTTGCCCACTGTGCTTCGAGCTGCCTGAGGAGGGCTGTGAGCTGCCCACTGTGCTTCGAGCTGCCTGAGGAGGGCTGTGAGCTGCCCACTGTGCTGTGAGCTGCCCAAGGGGCGCTGTGAGTTGCCCACTGTGCTTGTGAGCTGCCCGTAGAGGGCTGTGAGCTGCTCCTGGAGGGCTGTGAGCTGCCCACTGTGCTGTGAGCTGCTCCTGGAGGGCTGTGAGCTGCTCCTGGAGGGCTGTGAGTTGCCCACTGTGCTGTGAGCTGCCCACTGTGCTGTGGTACCCACGAGCAGTGCTGTGGTACCCACGAGCAGTGCTGTCTCCTCACTGGGAAGCACAGCACGGTGGGGATTGGGATTCTCTCACAGCTCTTGCTCAGACTCCCCCGTGCCTTCCCAAGATGTGGTTTCCACCTCAGCACGGCTGCAGGAGCTCAGGTGTGGAGGGGAGAGCTCCCTGTGCCCACATCTGGAGCCGCTGCCTTTCCCTTCCCCTTTCTGAGGCATATTCGGAATTTCGGGGGAGTTGTGCCTCATCACACCTCTGGTGGATAATTCTAGGGTTGTAAATTGAGTGAGCAGATGCAGAGTAAGTACTGCGTTCAGTAAGTTCTGGTTCTTCCTAGATAATCTCAAATCTGGCTATGGGCTGGCTCAGGTATTAGCAGTGTCAGTATAAAATCTGCTGTCAGACATACTAAGTTTGCCTAATCCCATATATATTTTTAACATGTTGCATTTATTCTTTCATTCCGTGTGGCACAGATAGAAAAGCCTTAAAACCTTAAAACTTTTTTTTTATATTGCATGTAGGAGCCATGTACTTTCCTTTAAAATTCCAGAAATGGGAGACAGCCCATTTTGAAGTGAGTTTTGGAGTTGATAGGAAACTGCTTCTCGCTGTATAGAATTATCAAAATTGTCTAATTTATTTTTTTTTGTCTCTTAACACTAACCAATTCTTTTAGCTTGCCTTTTTCTCTAGGATTATTTAACTGTTTCTAATGGCTTACACTAAGGAATAGGATTATAAATGAATCATTGCAGTGAGATAGGTTGATGCCAGGTGGGATGAGCTGAGCTTCTCTCTGTTAATCCTCAGTGTTGAGGATGTTGAGGAAAGGCTTTGCCCCTCTCACTGCTTAGGGTCTGGTGTGTTTGGAATTTGGACCTTTGCCTGCATATGATTGTTTATTAACCCAAACTCCTCGACTTCAGGGCTGCCTGGATGTCTGAATGCCATGCTCAAAAGAGAGCCAGGGTTGTGAAGGACACAGATCTCTCCAACCTTCATTTTAATTATCTCAGGCACATAATGAACCAAAATTAAGTTTTAGTTGCCAGCACTTGGCGGTAAATTTCTTTTTTCTACCTATTTCTCCTTTTTGAACACTCCCAGACAGAAAACCAAAATTATTTACAATCTCAGCTGGGTGTTGCAACTATTCTGGTTGAGCAGGCCCGAGGTAATTGACCTGATGAGAGTTTACAACCTGGAGAAGGCTGGTTTGTTTGTTTGTTTGCTTGCCCAGTATTCCTACAGAGTTTTTCTGGTTGTGCTGTTTCAGCTGTGTTTTCCATGCTCAGTGTGGCTGTTCAGGTCAGCAGTGGTGGTTTTTCAGAAAACACGCCAATACTGTGGCCATTGAGTATATTTTTATTGCTCCTGGGCTTTTGGAAGGGATAAGGATGTAACAACCCAATGGCTACTGGATGGGTTTTATCTAGGGAATGTTTGCTCCCACTTTACTCGAGTTTTTAGTCAGGATCTGAAACTTCTTTCTGAGATTTCTTTGTTTCTTTTTTCTTTAAACCTTATCTTTTATTTTAAATGTCAGGTACCACAAGGCAGAAGAGTAATTTAAGTAAATTAAGACTGAAGAGCTAGAATTGTACTTAGTGAGAAAAACCACTCAGAGAATACAAGTTTATGTGCATTTGTGTTCCTTTTGTCTTTCCTGCTTATTTCCACATTGGAGCACTTTGTGTGTGCAACATGTGGCTGCCTGTCTCGGTAATCAAAGAATCACAGAATATCCCGAGTTGAAAGGGACTCAAAAGGGTCCTCAGTCCAACCCTCAGCCCTGCCCAGGACACCCCAACAATCCCACCCTGTCCCTGAGAGCATTGTCCAAACCCTCCTGGAGCTCTGGCAGCCTTGGGGCTGTGCCCACTGCCCTGGGGAGCCTGGGCAGTGCCCACCACCCTCTGGGGGAAGAACCTTTCCCTGAGATCCCCCCTGACTCTGCCCTGACACAGCTCCAGCCATTCCCTGGGTGCTGTCCCTGCTCACACAGGGCAGAGATCATTGCTGCAGCCCCCAATGAGTCTCCCCTCAGTCTCCTCCAGCTGAATTATCCAGGTGTACTCCAGAGTGTCTTTACTTTTTTATTGCCTGTTGGTGGTCTTGAGACAGGACATGGTTGTAAAGGTGAGGGACACAGAATCGTAGAATCCAGACTGGTTTGGGTTGGAAGGGACTTAAGGCCTGTCTGGTTCCACCCCTGCCATGGCCAGGGACACCTTCCACTGGACCAGGGTGCTCCAAGCCCTGTCCAGCCTGGCCTTCCAAAGGCCTGAAGTGTGTCCAACTTGCAGGTAATTAGTGCAGTGATTTTAAATGAGCAGCAGCACTCGGGGAGGACTCAGCTGCTATACAGATGAGTCAGGCTGAACAGCTCTGATTATCAGTGCAGTCTCCAGTGAGCTGCTGTTCCACATTATCTTTGTTTATTCCTGATAAAGGTGACTGCCTCTGCTCTGGTTTTAAGAACTTTCTGATGGGCTCTATCTTCTGGCTCAGCCTGCTTTGGTCTTTTTGCTGAAATGTGTGTAATTTCAGGCAAACCAGAAGATCAGCTGTTGTTGGACAGTGGGGAATTTGCATCCATGAGCGACTGTGCTGGTATGGAACGGCTTATGGGATTTGACTCTGAGTTGCTGCCTTGTCCATCTGCATTGATTTAAAACTAGCCCTGAGTCCGAGGTGCTGGTATTTATAGATCCTGCCAATCCCAGCATTAGCAGAGCAGGGATGTTAGTTTTGTCACCTCAGGAAAATGTCATCTGGAACATGGTTGTTCCAACCTGTTCTCTCTGGGGAACTGGATGGGTAAAGGCTTTTGAAATCCATGTCTGTTTGCATATTGTTGGCATCTTGTGCAGGTCCAGTGTCTGAGCTTCCTTCTGCTGAGATTCCCTATTTGAGGTCGTGAGTAATTTCCTGCTTGCTCAGCTGCCTTGGGCTTCTTGGTCTCCTCCTCTGCTTTTTGATACAGTTGTCAATTGGGTCTTAATTGATGGTTATTTTCCAAGTGAGGCCAGTGTTGCAGGACTACCTGGAGGATAGAAAAGCAGTGCTGAGGCTCAGCTGGGCCTGCCCACCTTGGATGAGGACCCAGGAGCCTCTGAAGGGCCACGTTGCTGCCTCCCCTCAGTCTGCAGCTCCTGCCTCAGTTCTGTGTTTTGAAGAGGTGTTTCACTGGGCTTCCCAAAAGACATGGTCCTGAGCTCCCTGGTTCCCACTTCTGGGAAGACAGACACCCTAGGCAAAGAGTCTTTTTGGTTTCCTGTTTGTTGAAACCTTCCTTGGAGGAGAGATTGTCAGCAGGCACAGAATGCTAGTGTCGTGGAATATCCTGGGTTGGAAGGGACCCACAAGGATCATCACTCCAGCTGCTCCTGGCCCTGCACAGGACACCCCAAAATCCCACCCTGTGCCTGAGACTGTTGTCCAAACAGGAATCACAGATCTCTGAGGTGACACTTTGATGTTTCCAAGCACAGGAGAGGAGCATGAAAAAGTTTGGGGGTTGAATTTTTCCCAGCCCTTACATGACTTCACTTACAGTTCTTTTCTTCTGCTTATCACTGGAGCAGCTTATCTGCAGGCTGACTCAAGCAGGACTTTGAGACTTTTTAAAAAGAGGAGGTTTTTTTAGAAAGAAGGGATTCACTTTACTCAATTCTTCGTTTTTTAGATCCATTGTAGTTGTGTGGTTACTGTGTCCGTGAACTTTCTCATGGTACTTTGGCATTGTTGTGCTCTCAGATTTTAACTTCTATAGGGTTTTTCACATTTTTAGCCAACAAAGCATTTTGTCTTTATAATTTATCCCAAGGTGCAGCATTTGTTCTCACTTAGGACATTTTCAGCTCTTCTGCATTATTTTAACATGCATGGTTTGGGCCTGTATTACTCATCTCTAATTTCTTTCAATTTTCTAATTGTCTTCTAAAATATTTTCCAGTATCCTAAACATATTTTCTGATATATTTGAGGAGCTCATAATATCCTTGCTGTTGTTTAATTTTGCCACGTAGGGTTTGGACAAGCACACACTAAGTGATGTGGTTACACCTTTGCTTTTTTCCACCCTTCTTTTAAGGAAAATCTGATCTGGGAGACTGGTTTTCTCAGCTGGGTGTTTGCAGCTTCATGTTTTAGAAAAATACGTAAAATCCATTTACAGCTTCTCACACAGAGGTGAAAGGAAGGATTTTTGTTTCAGGTTCTTTTGGGAACCTGCAAACA
The DNA here is from genome assembly GCA_035584755.1 of Thripadectes ignobilis. Classification (NCBI taxonomy): domain Eukaryota; kingdom Metazoa; phylum Chordata; class Aves; order Passeriformes; family Furnariidae; genus Thripadectes; species Thripadectes ignobilis. The sequence continues at coordinate 1,169,580 of JAWMRC010000142.1, read as the reverse complement.
GAATTTCATGTGTAGCTCTGGGCTGTGATTTAAGCATTTTCTCTGGAAGTTATTATGAAAAAAAATCTCCAGGTGAATTTGCTGTTTTTGCTGCATGCCTATGGAGCTGTTTGGTAATAACAACAGTAATAATATTCAGATTATGGGCCACTTATTTGGGCTGTTGTGCCTTGTAGAAACATGGAATTGTTCAGGAAAAGAAGTGTGATAGAGCCTTCTCTGTGGTGTGGCATGGTTTGGATTGCAAATCCAGAGGGGAGGGACTGGTCACTGTGACATGTGCCTGGTCTGGGTGAAGTGCTCCACATTAAATATTCCTTAGGAGAGTTTACAATCCAATCAGAGTGTGCACTAAAGTGCAGAATCTTCAGCAGTTCCCATGTGCCCCTTTAACTGTGGCCCCATGGGGGATTTGCCAGCCTGTCTGGTCTGGGCAGTGCTCAGGCAGAGGTCTGGGATCCTGAGCTGCTCAGCCTCTGGGTATGCCAGGGAAATTCCCACCAGGCACTGCAAACACCTGCCCTGTGCTCCATGGGGCTGCTCCAATCATTCCTTGTAAAACTGTGCCTTCATCCATGAGCAACAGTCCTTTTCCATGTTGGAGTTAGCCAGGAATGCTTGTGGAATAACTTGTGCTCTGCCTCCCCGGTGCTTGTCTTAATTCAGCATCCCTCTAGACATGGAATGGTGGGGATGCTCCCAGAGCATCCCCTGCTGAAGAGGGGAATGTTTGCTGTGCTGCTCTGGGAGAATGGTTTGGACCTTCTGGGTTTCCAGAGAGTGGTGTGATTTGGTTTATTTTTACCCCAGAAATAAAGTTTCACACTTCTGGGTTGGTTGCTCTTTGAATCTGAAGCTTGATGTGTTGCTCTTTCTTGGCAGCTGGTGACTGGAAGGTTGTTGCTGTTAGCAGAGATGTAAATAAAGCATCCATGGGGTCATTCCTTGACACTCACAGGATGAAAAGCCATGGAATGGGAACATGTTAAAGCAGCATCAGGTTTCTCTTCCCTACACAGAGATGATCCTTCTGCCTCCACCAAAAGGCCAGACATGATCTTTTAACCTGCAGTGACTGAAGCATGCCTGGGGGGAGAAGCCTGATATTCATCACACTGGAAGAGTTTTTGGTTGGATTTAGCTCAATGATAATTTTATATATTGTTACAAAAGCTATCCTTTTTTTCTTTTTGGTTAACATTTTACTTGTGGGGCAGTGACCCACCCCGTGCCTGGCCGTGTTGTGTCCTGTAGCTCTGCTGCTGTTGCCCAATTGGAATGTTAAAATTCCCAGTGCCATGTGCTAATAATCTGTTTGATGACACAGTTGAGTGAACAGTGTTTTGGCAGCAGGGCTGAGTGAATGGACTACACACCTTTTCCTCCTTCCTGATTCCTGCCCCTCCCTCTGGAGTGTGGGGCGGGCACTGGACATATCCTTGGGATCTGGGAATGCAGGATACTGTTGATCCCTAAAAGAAGGATGATTGACCTGTGTGTCCTGTGTTGAAGGAGCTAAGTGAGCTCTGATGAGGAGTTTTTCCTGCCAGTTAGTAAATACAGAAGTCAGGCAAGTGCTCAACATTCTGGATAATGGGGCACAGTTTATTTGCTCTTTGAACAGACTGCTGGAAAAACTATTGTCTCTCCATAGAAAACAAAGGGGGAAAAGAAGAGTGTGTTCTCAATATGACCAATTTGGAGCCTACACATGTGGGTGGAAACTGGGTATTGCTTTTGGGATAATGTTTAAGGTTTTAGCACATCTGCTTCCTACAGTGATGTCAGTGCAAGGGTGTTTCAGCTAAGCAAGAAATGGGAAAAGAATGAACTGAAGGGTAGAAAAGGCTTAAAAGAGTTGCTTGAGCAGAGCACTGCACTAGGAACTCTGAGTTTCAGGGGTTTTTCTTTGTTGAGGGATATCCTAAATCACAATTAAGTTGCTATAACCTGGAATTTCTGGTCTGACTTTTTCAATGCTCCACATCACTTTAAAATTTGGTACAATTAATTTTGAAGGGGTTTTTCAGACTTGATTTCAGTGGCTTTGCACTTGAATATGAAACAAAGTAATACCAGTAGAAGCCAGAATAAGCCAGTTTCCTAATGTCTGTTGTTCATGTGCTTAGGTGGCTGTCAATGCACACATCCCTCCAGATTATCTTCTTAGGATCTGTGAGAGGCTTGGACCCCTCCTGGACAAGGAGATCCCCCAGAGTGTTTTAGGGGTGCAGACTTTGCTGGGTGTCGGGCGCCAGAGTCTCCTGAGGGCAGCAAAAGGTAAGAGTCTCAACTGAGTTTTTTATTGCAGTGACCAAGGCCCTTTTGTTTCAATTGAGATTGTGGTGTGTGTGTGTGTTTGCTGAGCCCTGCTTTGTCCCCTGTGCTTGCCAGCTTTCTTGGTGCTAAAATGCAGTTGTTGCTGGCCCTGTTGGATATATTTTTGTTGGTTGAAAATGCCATTTTAAGCAGTTCTTGCCTCATCTTGTTACTTGCTTCCTCTGCCTCCTGTCCGTGTTTTGGGCTGGTGGTGGTTGTGTAAATGATGTGATCTGGATTAGGGGTTTGATCCATCTGAAAAAGGCCATTTTTTCATGTACATTTACACACACCTGTGTCTAAAATCACCCAGCAGTCAATGTGTATTGCTGGGCTGTTTTTGAGCCTGATTTCTTCCGTTGATTCCCTGGCTGTGCAGACACAGGACAGGGTAGGATTTGAGGCAGGTTTTAGGGAGTGGGAGAAGGTGAGGCTGATTCTTCAGCGACAATTCTTGCCTGTCCTTGCTTAAAGTTAATTTCAAAGCCCCCAGTCCTTTCCTGAACAGAACACCAGTCCTATTCCCTTTGAAAAACTGCTCTGCCTGAGAGAATGATCCTGAGAGCAGTTTTGTGTTAAAACTAGACAGATCTGAGAGCCATCTGCTGTTGGAGAGTGATTCCTCCTCCTTCCTCACTCCATGCCCCTGACACTTCCTCCCTGGAGCAGCCAGAACTTCCTTGATCCTGTGATGTGCTGATTCAGAGAGCCGAAATGTTGCAGAATTTGTTGTAGTGAATTCAATGAGCTGGTGGAAAAGGATCAGAGGGCTGGAGGTGACACAGGAGCGGGAGCATCATCCTGGCACAGGAGGAGGGATGGGAGAGCAGGACCTTCCTGTTTTGGTGGCACTGAGCACTTAATTCCCGGCATCCTGTGGAGTCACACGGATGCTGAGAAGGATGTGGCATTGTGCTGATCCATTGGATGTCTCCTGGAGGGATGTGCTGTTTGCAGACATGCAAAGTTTTGGGATTGAGCCTTGTTTTGCCTGTGCTTTGCTGATACTGTGTGGAGAATTCCAGGTTTGCAGGGAAACATTCCGTCATTTCACACTCAGTTTGCAGCAAACAGCAGCAAAATGTGAAGAGAAAATAAACATTTTTATGCAGGGAAACAGAACTTCTGAGGTGGATTGATCTATTTTGGGAAGTCTGAGTGCTATTTTTAATGAGTATCATTTAATACTCTGGGCTACAGATTGGGGTTTAATAAGAAGGTGCTCTCAGGAGTCTGAGCCCCCTGACCTTGTGCACTTCATGCTCAGAGATGTCCATGGTGATACACAGATCCACCAACCTGGGGCACTGTCCTTCTGTTTCAGTACTTACTCACCGTGGAAGCTCATTTGTCTCCTTCCAGATGGCCAGAAGTGGAAGAAATCCAGGTCTAATTTCTGAGGCCCTCAGAAAAATCACTATTGTTCTAGAGAGGAGGCTCTCCAAGGCCAGTTGGCAGCACAGAGCTGGAGAGTCTTTAAAAAAACCAGTCTTCACTTTAAAACAATGAGTTGGTTTTGGGGGGGATGGGGTGCAGAGGACAATCTGAAGGGAGGGCACATTGCCACCAATTGCAGGAAAACAGATTTATAGGAAAAAAACCTCACATTTCCACTTTTGGGGAGCAAAGGTGTGTGTGTATTCTCAAATGCACAGTTCCTGAGCAGAGGTGCTTTGAGTGTTGGGATTGCAGCACTGAAAATGTGGCAGAGCTCAGTCCTGCCTCACTAGGCACCCACTTTTTAAATTCTTTTACTTTCCATCAATTCAGACTCACTACTCACCCAAACTAACCAAAAATAAGTGGAAACCACTTAGAATGATACTGCTTAGGAACTGGAAGTCAGAGTTAGCTCTAGGTGCTGGATCTCTGACAAACCATTTAACAAGAGAGGTTGTATTCTGGGGTGCTGGGAGCAGTTCTTGGTGCCTTGGTTCTCTGATTTATGGAGCATTTCTGTGTGTTTGTGCTGCAGACTTCAGGCACACGCTATGGAAGGGCTCTGCCTTTGCAGCTCTGCACAGGGGCCGCCCGCCCGAACTGCCCGTGAACTATGGGAGGCCACCGAACGTGGGTGAGTTTGGCCTGCACTGCCTGCCTGTGCTCCTCTCTGTATTCACTGCTGTCCTGCTCAGAGTTGCTCTCACTGAACTGGAACACTACTGTGGGTCTGCATTAGTGGATTTGATTACCATTTCACCAGGAATTAGTCCAGAAGAGATTTCTCCCTGACAACAGAGTAATTTTTATGTTATTCAGGCTGGGATCTGCCCCAGTGTGTGTAGACGTGTTTTGCAAAGCTTTGCCTGTCAGCTTGTTTGGAGGGCAACAGGCTGGAGTATCTTTTTATGATACGCCCACATAATGTATACATATGTTTATGAGATTGAATAGGCATGGCCACAGGAACATGGAGTCATGGAATGATCACAGGAATCTTAGCTAGAACAAAGTGTCTGGCTCCCAGGGAGCTTTTTTGCCTCAAGAATTCCTTTTAGTTTGATTATGACAGAAAACAGACTGCTTGCAACATCCCTCTCCAAAAAGGAACTAATCACCGAGGCAGCATTTGTGTTACTTCAGGCTCAGTTGTCCACGAGATAAGGACTGTGTATGGAGCTCACATCCATGTGGGCTCCCAGCTGACATCTCTTCACAGAGCTGCTCTGCTTTGTTTAAACTGCAGGGTTTTCCTTGGATAGTCTGAACTTTCATTAACTGCTTTTATAGCAAACAAGTTTGATTCTTGTAGGCATAAATGTAAACCCTTGTTTGGTTCTTCTTGGAGTATTTTGTCTCTGTCTGTGCAGATGTTTGTCCTGGTTTGTCAGGGAATCCCTTCACATGTGAATCCCCCTCCCTTTGGAGATGCAGGAATGGTGATGGCAAGTTTCTGTTTCTACCATATCTGTGTATTTATTATTTTAGGCTGATTCTGCAGTTACTTTACTGTAAGCAGTTGTGCTGATGGATTACTACTAATCTAGGTTGTAGATTTATTGCACACAACTTCTACAGCTGGGTTTCTTTATGGATCCTTGGATCAATTCTTTCATCAGACTGTGTTTTTGGAATATGTGGTATTATTAATGAACCATCCTGGCAGGCTGGGCTTCAGCATTTGTCACATTTTCATGGCAGAGCTTTGTGCTGCTTGTTTTTTGATTGTTCAATGACTTAGAGAACAGAATAATTTCTTGTGTTTGGTGTTTTTCTAATTGTTTTTCTAAGAAATGCAAAGGTATTATATGGAAAAGTGTCTTTTATAGATGGGAATTAATTATTATAAGTATTGATTCCTGGAGGAATAAAGGAATATGGTCCTCCTTGGTGTAACAACATAAACTAGTAGTAAGAGAAGAAAATGTGTATGAAGATTAAAATAAGAAGAAAATTCTATGTGTGTTTGTATAAAATGCATGCTTTTTTCTGCTGGGTAGTGCCAGCCAGTGTGTCTTGTTTTAAATGCAAGATGGAGAAGTGTGCTCTCTTTGGGATTTGGGCAGAAGTGTGAATTCCCACCCTGTGCTGGCTCAGTCAGATGGAGTTTTCTGGAATTACTTGCTGAAGGAGTTGGGCTGAAGGAGAAGACACCCATGGTCATGGGTGTTCAGGAGTGAGATGAAGTGATTGTGCAATTACATGTGTGAACTGCTAAATAAGGTATAAAACAAGCAGCTAAAAGTCTTGCTGTTTCGATTCCCTTCCAGGGATAAGGATTTAAGCTTTTTACCATAAGGGTGTTGTTCTGCTCTGAGAGCAGGATCACTGGTGGTCCCACTGGGATCAACTGGGAGAGCCCAGTTGGAAGAGTTGATGGCTGCAATGGTTTGCCTTTCCATGTGGTTGGGATGGGCCCTTGGGGTCTGTGCTCCTAACTAAAAGGTCACGCACAGTAGAACTGGAGCGGGGACTCAGCGTTGCCTTCTCCCAGAGTGGTTGTGCAGAGCTGGGAATCTCCTGGCTGGGGGAGCTCCAGGAAAGTGCTGAGCTGTGCAAGTTGTTCTCAGGGCCATGGTGTGTGTGTGTTGGGTGTGTGGATCTGCTGGGAGAGGAGAGGGAGGGGAAACACTGTCCTGCTGCCAGGGCAGCGTGGGGAACACCAGCATGGGCTGGTCGAACCTTTCTGGGCACACTTTGCAGTCGTGGGATTTTTGGGGCTCCCGTGGTGCTCTCCCAGTCACAAAGTGGAAGGACTGGTCGTGTAGTGCCTCGTCACTGGGAGTTATTCCCCTTTGATAAACCTGCTTTTGATGCTACTTTGGTTTGTCAGGGCTTTTTGTTTGGAGACAGCTCAAAGCAGATCAGAGAGAAAGTTGTTCTCCCTCTTCAAGAGTGGCTCTAACCTGGGGATTGGAAGTGTTTCTGTGGGTAACTTGTTAGTGAGCAAGAAGGTTGGTGCCACTCTTGGAGAGCTGCTTTAACCTGAGGATGAAAGTCTTTATGTAGGTAACTTGTTAGTGAAAATAACATACATTTTGGAAGCAGAAGGCATAGTCTCAGTGAACAAGCATTTGAGCTGGATGGAAAGTTACAGTCAAGGTGATCCACCTCCCTTGGCCCTGCCAAAGAGCAGTGCTGGGATGAGCTCAGGAATTGATGGTGTCTTGTGCTGGAAATGAGTTCCATGAGGTCAGCGGCTCCCAGAGCTGGAACATGTCGTGCTTTTGGTGCTTCTCCTGGGTCCAGCTCTCAATGTGGCCACTCTGAGAAGGTATTTCTCATGTGGGAGCCAACTGTGTTTAATTCCCAGCGTTCCTATGACATCCTGACCTGTGTTTCTCCCACACTGTGAGTGGTACCTGACCTTGGCTCATTCCAGCCCTGCAAGGAGGGCAGAATTGAAGTCCTCATTCCAGAGTTACAGTGCTCATTGCACAGGGTGAAACAGTCTGATGTGAACTCATCACCCTGGAGAAACTGGTTTTAAAACAAACACTCGCACCAGTTTCCTGTTCTCTAGTTTTCCTTGCAAAAAGTGAACTGACACATGGTTTGTAGGGAGAGGAAGGGTTGGAGAACGTGCTGCTTGGTGACTTTACCACTCTGAAATGCTTGAATTTATTCTGGAGTTGTGGCTTAACTGTGAATTTTTGGCTGTCTAATGACTGATTCTTAAATATTCTTTACACTGGGCACTGTTGCTGCAGGGTCTGGGGTTTGTCCCTCCTAGATGAGCACTTTTGCAAGATTTTACATTTGTGCTGCTCCCTCTGGTAGAACATGAGGTGAATTGGGCATTTATGACTGATTTTCCTGAAGGTTTGATCTTCCAGGACCAGGGACTGTGGGAATTAAGGGGCAAAGTGCCTGTGTTTTCATGTACTACAGGTCGGGAGTTGGAGGAACTGAGGCAGCCCTTTAATTTGGGGACAAAACTGCCTTTTCTTATCAAGAAGACAAGATCTTCTCCCTTTTCATGTGAAATGAGTGTCTGCAAAGTTTTTCCTGGCAGGGAATAGTGAGAGGGTGGACTTGGCATCTCTTGCACCCAGTATGGCATAAAATCCATCAGTTAATTAGATTGCTAAAATTTTTTAGGGTTACTAAGTTGCTGTTTCTCCCGGGTGGAATTGTTGGTTTTTAATGCTTTGAGGCCTTAGGAGTACAATGAGTTCATTGTCCTGAAGAAAGGAAACTTCACAGGGATTTTGTCATGTGGGGGTAATTCCCTGTTTAGATATTGTGCATTAATCTCCCTAAGAACTGGAATTGGGGATGTTTGTTTGTTCCTCTGAAGCAGTGGTAATTTCCTGGGCCAAAGATGCTGTTGCTTTGATAAAGTTGTTGCTCCTCATGGCACTCTAGTGGTTCTGGGTGTCTCTGATGGAAGCGTTTCACAAACAGGGTTTTTTATTTTGTAATTATCCTTGGGAGATTGAGGAGTTTTGTCCCCATTGTGCAAAGAGGGAAATAAACACGGGGAAAAAAAGTGAAATGACTTTCATATCCGCTGGAGCTGAACTGATTGCAGGGCTGGGAATCCACCGGAAAAGTGGGATGCCAGGCCTGGGACTTGGGTGCCTGGATATTCTTTATACCTTTCAGTGTTTCCTTCATGTCATTTACACCAAACATAGCCATAAATGCTTGAAAGGATTGCATTGAGACACAGAAAATGTTGTGATTATTTGGACTGTTTTGAAATGGGAGTATACCTTTTTGATTCACAAGGTTCTTTGTGTGGTTAAAAAAAGCATTCAGAGTCGTTTGAAATTGCTTAAAAGCTGATACAGTGTTATTATGTATTTAAATATCTAAATATGTGTGTATTTAAAGGCCTGAAGCATTGAAAGGCACAGCAGAATTGCCATGTTGCTGAGTGACTCCCTCCCTCTGTTGGCACATGGGGTCCACAGGGTGAGGGGAGGGGAGGGGTAATGCTTTTTAAAATTTACCTTTTAAGCTGTCATACTTACATAGTAAATAAAATAACATGTAGGCAAAGCTGAGGTACCTTTGTAGGGCATTTAACACTGGCATCTCTGTGTTAGAGGTGGAGAGAAGGTTCAAAATTTCAGCTTTGCTCTGCTTGGGGAGACAGTTTCATTTAACAGCCCTGTCTAAGGTCAGGGATCAGTTCAGTGGGAGGTGGATAGTAAATTAATTTGCTTTAGTGTATTTTGCTGTTTGGTACTGCTGAATATGTGTTTTTACATGCAAAGCAAATATTGACTGAAGGTGAGGTTGTGCTGGAGCCTGATGGCTTTTGCAAGTGTCTTCTCCACAGCTTTTTTCCCCTTAGTTTGTGTTTCAGTTGCACTGAGTGATTGAAAAGAATCCAAATGTCCAAATTTGAGACAAAAAAGTATTTTCTGCAAATACTTCAGTGGTACAAATTTACACAAGTGAGTTATGGGTTAGAAGCCCTTTGAAATGGCACTTCTTGAGTCTGTAGATTAATTTCTTACCATATTCCATAATATTTTTTGTGGAGATTGGCAGTGATATGATGAGACAAGAAATGGCTTGAGTTTCTCTCTATGCTTTTAAACTCAGGGGTTGAAAGCCCTGAGGAGCCTTGTGGTGCTCCTGGGAAGCCCAACCTCCTTCAAGGTGCAGGAGGCAAGATAAGGAGTTTCTGCAGAGGAATTGCTATCACAGGGACTCCACAGCAGTGCTGGGACCTCAAGTGCCTTTGGAAAAACCTCTCAGAACTGTAAAACCCAAAGCTGAAGTGCTGTGAATGAGGGCAGGGTGGGGTAATAGCAACAGGAGAGGGTTGGTAGAATTAAATACCCCAAAACGCTCTAAAATGGGGCATCAGCTCAGAAATGAGCCTTTTTACAGCATGGTTTTGTGCATTTAGCTTTTTCTTGCAAGGGTTTCTGGCTGCAGCAATGGGAAATTATTTGTTGTTGGAGTATTTTCTTGTTCCCTGCCATTCTTTGGATTGGGACTTTTCCATCAGTGCCCACATATTTCTTCCTCTTCAATTCCATTGCCATAAAAATACAATGATGGTGCTGTTCAACATGTGGAAGGCTGTTGACCCTCACATATGATCTGGAAACCATTCCAAAGAAAGATTTTTATCACCAAAAAAGCACTTAAAATAAGCTACCATTATACCGTAAAACTAAATTTCTGGTAATTGATATTAGTAATATAATTTCTGTAAAGCAGGAATTATTTATAGTTTATAAGTGCCCAAATTCATGTAGAGTAACTGTATCTGTACCTGCTCTTGCACTGAGCTTTGGAGTAAGTCCCACTTGCGGTGGAACTCTCAGTGTTGCTGTAGTTTTGGGGAGGAAGCAGGTGCAGTGTGTGGTGGGTATTCATCAGGAGGGGGATTGCTTTTTATAGCACTGTACAGAACATTCTGATAAGGTGGAAGAGGCTCAGATTTATGGATTGTAATAGCAAAGTTGTTAAGGAACATTATCTTCGATTTGGTGTTTATTTACATGGAGTTCTGGACAAAATTCCTGCCTTACTGTTCCTTTTGCCGTGTTCTTGTCCCCAGTCCACATCCTTTCTGCCAGGCAATTAACTGGCTGTGGCCGTTTCAGCCACTTGTTCCCAACATCCACCTACCAACACATGAAGATGCACAAGAGGATTTTGGGGCACCTCTCCTCTGTTTATTGTATCGCCTTTGACCGCAGCGGGAGGAGAATTTTTACAGTAAGTTTAAAAATTGGACCCTTTTTTTGGCACATTGCTTTGCTTGGTTTGATTTCCTTCTTTCATGAGTCCCTCAACAGCCTCTTAGGCACTGATTGAGAGGCAGACACAACTTACTGCAGCTGCAATTTACTTTTCTGCTAAATTTACCTTCCAGAATTTGTGGTGTGTCAGTGAATACATGACTCTTATTTTAGGTTTTTCTCCAGAATACAGTAATAGCCATTTCTGTGACACTGCCTTGGCCTTTTTGTTGGGCAGGTTTAAAAATTAACAGTTTATTTAAATTAATAGCACATTTTTAGTTGTTAATCCCTGGGTGTAGAGTGACAGGATATGGAGTGACAGGACAAGGGGGAATGGCCTTGAGGTGAGGGAGAGGGGGTTTAGCGTGGATATCAAGAAAAAAATCCTTCCCTG
>JAWMRC010000142.1:1144279-1158611 GCA_035584755.1 Thripadectes ignobilis | reverse complement strand
TGGGAGTGTCCAAGGCCAGGCTGGACAGGGCTTGGAGCAACCTGGGCTGGTGGGAGGTGTCCCTGCCCATGGCAGGGTGTTGGAATGGAGTGGGCTTTGAGGTCCTCCCAACCCAAACCATCCCAAGATTCCATGACTATGAACTATGGAGTCTGGAGAGCATCCTGTGGAGTCAAGGACTTCCATTTTATAAAACAGAATCCCAGAATGGTTTGGGTTGGGAGGATCTCAAAGCCCATCCAGTGCCACCCCCTGCCATGGGCAGGGACACCTTCCATAGCCCAGGTTCCTCCAAGCCCCATCCAACCTGGTCTTGGACTCTCCAGGGATCCAGGGGCAGCCACAGCTTCTCTGGGCACCCTGTGCCAGGGGTTCCCCACCCTCCCAGCCAGGAATCCCTTCCCAATACCCACCCTCCCAGTGCAGAATGTTCCCCAGTACAGCTGTGTGATCCCACTGAAGCTCTGGGTGGTGGTGGTGGGGCTCCTCGGCCCCGCAGTGCCGTGACCCCCGGCCATGCCCTCGTGCCCGCAGGGCTCCGACGACTGCCTGGTGAAGATCTGGGCCACGGACGACGGGCGCCTGCTGTCCACGCTGCGCGGCCACTCGGCCGAGATCTCGGACATGGCGGTGAACTACGAGAACACGCTGCTGGCGGCGGGCAGCTGCGACAAGGTGGTGCGCGTGTGGTGCCTGCGCACCTGCGCGCCCCTCGCCGTGCTGCAGGGCCACTCCGCCTCCATCACCTCCATACAGGTGAGCAGCCTTGGGCATCGACCCCGCAGCCCGGGGTGGGAGCGGTGACAAGAGGGGTGTGTCGGCAGCAGGGGTAGAATTGATCTTCTCGTCCCTGGCAGCGTCATTGGTCCCAACCCAAGGGTGTTTTTCCTGGCTGATTCTCTCCTGCAGGGTGCCCGGCTCCTTCATCCCACTGCTTCCGTGTGCCTTTGGCTGTGTGATGCCACTGCTGCTTCCTTAGGTCTAGAAATGATAGATGTGATGTTCCCAAGGAGCCAGGGAGTCGGGGTTGGCATCTTTGGTGCTGGTCCTGGCACAGCACCTGAGCCGACAGTGCTGTACAGAACATTTAGTTTTTGGAAGAATCAGCTAAAAATTCCCTATTCCACATTTCTTGTTTCCTCATTATCTTAACTTGTAGCATAAGGAGCTGTTCTGGGTGTTGTAGCAAATGCAGATTTTCTTTAAAAAACACCACTACTGCCAGAAGCCTTCAAAAAACAAAATTCCATGATTAAAACCCCCCAATTCCTGCAATCTGGCAGGTGGTGCACATAGAGGGAGTGTCAGTGGAGCTGTCTGGCTCAGAATCCCTCTCCTCCGGAGCTGTGATTCCTTGGATTCAGCACAGGCTTCTCCATCATTCCAGGAGTCCCTGCCAGTGTCATTTCTCCCTCTCTTCCCTACATTTCCAATTTTGTCTGATTTTGACAAGTTAAGGTGATTGTTTTGGAGATGTATTTTAAACCTGGGTTTATAATTGGTGTATTATTATTTACAGGTATGTTGCATGTGTGTTCCTCACAAGGTTTTTGTAAAACTCTGATTGTTTTGAATGCAGTCAGTGATGGCTTTTTGAGGAAACAGTGCAAATAGAGGAAACAATCCCTCCAAATTACCAGATGCCCTGAGGATTAGAGGGATTACTGCAGAGATGAAATTAAGAATAAAAAGCTTTCCTGCTCCTTGGAGAGGCAGAGGAGATGTTCAGGAAGAGGGAGGGTGAGGGGATCCTGCTGTGCTGCTCTTCTTCCTTGGGATGCAGGAGTCCTTTTATTTAACATGTTTGATCCTGTTCTGTCATAGAAAGAACTATTTCCTCATCTTGTTGCCCCATTAAAAGGGTCTGGGTTTGTTTCATTTCTCCAATTTACTCTCTTTTGTGTGGTAGAAGTAAAGAATTCCTACTCAACTTGTAGGTATTTTCCATTTCCTCAGCTCTGTTTCTACAGTTCAGATCCTGTGCCTGTCCCCACTCTCTGTTCTCCTGGGCAGAAAGCTCATATGTTAGTGAAAAAAAATTCTTTACAGGTTTCCAGCATGAGAGAAGAGAAAGAAATTAGCTGGTTTAATTGTTGCAACTTTATTTTTAGTTCTCTCCAGCAAGGAAAGGAACAACACGATACCTCACCTCCACTGGTGCCGACGGAACAATCTGTTTCTGGCAGTGGCATGCCAACACCATGAAATTCAAGTAAGGCTCCTCACAGAATTGTAATTATTTTGACTCAAGGAGGGATTGATTTTGAGTTTTGGCCTGGAGAGGAGTGCTGAGATAATTAAATAAGGGCTTTTTCCTGCTCAATGAACTGGTGTGTGTGGGGCAGGGAGCACTTGGTGTGGGTACTCTGGGGGGCTGGAACCCAGAGGGGAGGCAGAGATTGAGGTTGTTATTTCTGAGTTTGTGCCTTGCAGGACAAAGTTGAGGAAGAACTTCCAGCATTTATGTTTAGGAATAAATCCTTGTCCAAAATGTAAAGGCAGAAGAACTGTTTTGCTTTTGATCAGAACAACACACATCTGCAGATGTCACCAAACCCGTATTTAATAGGGAGGAAATGCTGTCAGCCTGATGGTTTGGCAGGTTCTGTTTTAAGTAGATTGGAATTGGTGAGTGGCAAGATAAATCAGTGAAGGAGTCTTTTCAATTTAGGCAGTTAGGTTTCCTTATTAAACTAAGGAAGAAAATCCCTAAAATGAAAAGTTCTAGCAGACTGAGGTGAGAATTAAGATGCCAAGAGGTTTGGGATGAGCACACTGACCTCTCCTGAGCTCAGGGACCTGCTTTTGTTGCCTGAAGCAGTGCAGAGTAAAAATGTTGTGTTGTTGCATGCAGGGATCGTCCTGTAAAGTTTGCTGAGAGGTCCAGGCCTGGTGTCCAGATCTCCTGCTCTTCCTTCAGTTCAGGTACATGTCCAGAGCCAGGTACTCCTGTTTTGTGTTCTTATTTTGTGTGTTTATATTTTTTATTTTTACAAAGAAAAGCATTCCTTTATTTTATATGTTCATGTTTTTTGTATGTTTGTATTTTTACATGGAAACTTTCACTTGAAATTTGCTTTTTGAAATGGCGAGCTCTTATAGAGCCACATTTCTTTTATAAACAGAAACAACTAAACCCATTTCAAATGCAACACATAGCACAACAGTGCCTTTTTTGGACAATATTGTAAAGAAATTGCAATGAAAGTAAAATACAATAATTATATTTTTGTTATTGTATCTATATTACAGAATATAAGCATTTTTAAACACTTTTTCATCACAATGAAAAAGTTCATATTAGGGAAACTGAAAGAGGCAAACAATCACTTAATAAGATGGAATAGATTTGGCTTTTAAGTGTAATTTTGTAGATAAATAGAAGAGACTCTCAAAGGTGTTGGCCAGCCTGTGAAAATGTGTTCTTTGAGGAGCTTTTCTCCAGCTCCTCAACACTCCCTGACTCCTGATCCAACACTAATTTCTCTGATTCGCGTCAGAATCGAAGACGCCCTTCAATGTTGTATTTTCTGTTTACCGATGTACATTGAAACATTCTATTTGCAACCAGTTTGCTGTGACAAGAGAGCAGCAAACTGAGGGCCCCAAAGCTGAACTGAGTTCTTTCCTTGGCTGACTGTGCCTGTGGTGCCCCTGCCCCAGGTGGGATGTTCATCGCCACCGGCAGCACCGACCACGTCATCAGGATTTACTACCTGGGCTCCGACTCCCCGGAGAAGATGGCAGAGCTGGAGTCACACACGGTACGAGCCCCAGCAGGGAACAAAGCTTCCCCCAGCTCCAGGGCCTCGGGTTCTCTGCCTCCTGCTTGATTTAGTAACTCCAGAGTTTATCTGGCTCTCAGCACTGGGGTGTTTGAATGCCTGGAAACGCATGGGGACGGTGATTTTTAAGTGCTTCTGAGGCAAGAGGTTTGGGCAAAATGTGCTTTGTGTATTTCAGTCCCCTAAAAAACTGAGGGGTTTGGTGATTTTTCCCATTTTCTTGAAACAAATCTGGGTTGGAATGATGAATTAAAGCAGTTTTAATGCAGAATGTCATTTTTTTTTCTTAGTAAATTTACTGCTGAGCGTTTAACTTCAGTTGTGACCACAAATCCACATAGCAAGAAAAACAAAGTCAGTCAGGTTTTAGACTTTGCAGTCAAGGTTTGCATCAGGATGGTAATTTCATTTCGAAAATAAAGCTTAAAAGCATCTCTTTTTTAGGTAATGCAGGAATGTTGCCATAAAAATTCAAACTTCCCACCTTATCAGCATTTTATGGACTAAGGCAGAGTCTAAAGTGACTCACTGAGCTGCAGGGGGAGTCTTGGGTGTCCCTTTTCAGTCTGCAAACCATCACAGCTAACAAATATTTTGCTTCCAAAAGAAAAGAATGTTTTCTGTATTGAACAGGTTTGGAAGGAGCTTTAATTTCTTTAAGTCCACTCAATTGTGCAGGCTACTGCCAGCCCAGCCCTTAAATAAATCCTAAAGAGGTTGTCAGGAGCCGGGGACATCAGTGGGAGTAAGGATACAAGTGCCTGGAGCCAGCACAAGAATTTAGCAAATTAAACAAAGGCAAACCCATGTCTAAAACAGGACATTTGTTTCTCAGCGATCTGTAAGTGGGAACAAAGCCAAAGTTTGCCTTTCTTGGGTTAAATTTTTGATGCACTTAATGCTAGGTCTAAAAAAATCACATGAAGCCTTCACCCCTTGTAAGTTTTCTGTTTGGGTGTTTTACACAGTGAGTCTGGGGAGGTTTTAGCTTTGAATACAACTTTTCTGTACTGGAATTGTAAAACTATATTGCAGGAGAGATGCAATTTGCTAAATAAGGAGTGATCATTAATAAGTTTCAGGGTGAGTGTTGCAGCCTTCAAAGCACTGACTGCGGTTTCCCTCTGCAGGACAAGGTGGTTGCAGTGCAGTTCTGTAACAACGGGGACAGGTGAGTGCCTGTCCTGGCATTTGCACCTGACACTGCTGGGGTTTGGTTTCCCAAAGAACATTCCATGGAAAACTTGGCACAACAGGGAAACTGCCCCTGGGCTCTGCTGAGTCCTGGACAAATCATTTAAGTGTGTTGCAAGACGTGTGTCATGTCCACAAGCTGCAGCTTGTTGTCCTCTGCTGTAACAACAAAAACATTCTGTAATTATGCTTTTAATTGTTTTTTTCTTTAAAACAGCAAATTGGAAACCAAATCTTGTGTCCTTTTCTGTAACCCTGTCTTAGTTCCCAGGTAACTCCCACAGAGGGGAGTAAGAGCACTGTAGTAAATGTATTTTAAAGCAAAAGTTGGAGCTTGGTGGAGATGTTTTTATCCCAGCTTTTGCTCCTATTTCCTTCTTTTGCTGGGCAGGAGGTTTGAGGGATGTGTGGCAGCAGGAGCCTTCCAAACTGCAGCTTTGCACCTGGACTTGGAGATCTTTGTCACATGAAGTTATGTGGGAATGTGGTGCTGTAATTGTGCTACCAGTTCCTTCCAAGCCACGTCAGAGGCTGTTTGGTCACAGAGTCACTGGAAATTATATGCCGTGGTGGTGCTTTGAATGGAAAAGTAGTTTCCTTTTTCTTTTAATCTAAAGGAGTAAAAATAAGAAAATAAACTTGTCACAAGCGTTTTTGAACTGTTTCTCATCACAATGAAAAAATTCAGATCGGGGAAACAGTAAAGGTGAAACAATAAAATTGAATAGGTTTGCCTTTGGAGTGTAATTTTCAGTATAAATGGAATATGCTTTTAAAGGTGTCGGCCAGCCTGTGAAAATATATTATTGAGGAGCTTTTTTCCAGTTTCTCAACAAAAATGATTTCTGTGACACTGATGGCCAAAGATTCTGATGTGGTTAAATACATTTGCTGGATGCTTGGAATTTTTAAACAAGGAGGAGTTGAAAAATTAAAATATTTATGTTCAGCTTCACAGACAGAGCTACCTACGTGTAAATTTGGCTCCTTCCCTCCGTGTCTCCACCCCCTCCCTGAGTTAATGTATTCTGATTTCTGCCAGACTCCTGGCACAGCTCCTCTTGCTTTTGCTGCCACTCTGAGCTGCTCCAGGGATTTGCTGATGTCATTAAAAAGGGAATGTGCCGCTCGTATGAATTATGGCACTGAAGTCATTCCAAGGCCATCTGCCTGCTGGAGCCAAATGTAATTATTGTTGTAAACTCCTCTGTACAAAATCTGACATGCAAATGGGAACCTCACGAGGAAGAGGAGTAGAGATACCCAAGTGCACACTCCAAGGGTGTATATTTATAGAGATATATGTCTATTTGTGTCCATGTGGGTTTTACCCCATCCTTGTTCAGAATTTCATGGCTCTTTCTTTGCCCCACAGCTTAAGGTTTGTCAGTGGAAGCCGAGATGGAACAGCAAGAATCTGGCACTACCATCAGCACGACTGGAAGAGCTTGGTCCTGGATATGGCTACTAAAATGACAGGGTAGAGCAAACCAAGCAGAACACCCTCATGGCCACATTTACATGCAAACCAAACCCTCCATCACATTGAACACTGGTTATTTACTGCCCTTTGGAGTTAATTTCGGGGCATGGGGTTTGTGTATTGAAAATGCCATGGCTCTCTCTGTTAATTTACACAGTAATTAACCCTCCCCCTCCAAGAAGATATTAATACATTGGTGGCTTCCTACCTATAGTTGGGGAATATTTGGTATTTTACATATGAAGTAAGAATGTCAAACAGTTTAAGGCACAGAAGGAGGTTTTAGTGGAACCCATATGCTAATATATATATCCAGAATGTTTCTTAACATTGTGTTTCTTCCTTAATTTTCCAAGTAAGTGGTGAAATGTGGTGTTTTGGTTCTCAGGTTCAATTAGGGTTTCAAGTTTTGCTTTTTGAGATCCTCAAGTGACTTCTGTAAGTGCCTTGTAATTGGATATGCACAACAATGAAGAGCAGAAATCCATTAGGCATTTGCTTTGCAGAATTCTCCATATTTCATATGGTTACATTTGCAATGTTTGCTGTCAGAGGTGTGATTTGGATTTATTTAGCAGCTTGCTGCTCTCTCTGGAGTTTACTGATATTGATGACTGATAAATGCCTTGTAGGAAAAAGCTTAATAGATCTGAATAGCTTGGAAAGAAGAATTGGGGTAGGTGAGGGTGGTGGCTTAAGAACAGAGGAGAAAATGTCCTTTCTAAGGACACAGAGCTGTATAAATCCCAGTGGCACTGAGTATTTCCTGTGTCCTGTTCTCACCACCACAGGGTGATCCTTCATTCTGCTGCCTTAGCCAGAGTCACAGTCACATCCCTCCTGCCTGAATTCCATCCTGAATTAGCACTGTTGAGTGTTCCCATGTGCACTTACTGATTTATTCCTTTCTAACTTATTGATTTCCCTAGAAACAACGTGGCATCCGGGGAGGACAAGGTGACGAAGCTGAAGGTTACCATGGTGGCCTGGGATCGATACGATGCCACTGTCATCACTGCAGTCAACAACTTCCTTCTCAAAGTGTGGAACTCGTCCACAGGGCAGCTTCTCCACAGCCTGGCTGTGAGTAACATTCCAGGGGGGAATCCCACATGGATATGCTTCAGCTCTGAGATGATTTGAAGCTAAACTGCATCATCATTCTCCATGATGAGGAGTGCTTGATCCAGCTGTCCCCTGGTGTGTCCTGGGGAAAGGAGCTGATGGCCAAACTCCTGGTGATTTCTGGCTGACAAGGAGCCCTTTGGAGGCTCCATTTGTGCCCTGATTTCTCCTTCCTCCCCATGTCAGCAGTGCTGGGCTGCAGTCAGGGCAGTGGCAGTGCCAAACCCCTGGCAGGAGTGTTGTCCAAGCACAACTCCAGTCTCAGACGCAGTAAACCGAGCTGGTCCCTGAGCTGAGATGTCCTCACACCAAGCTCCAGCAGGTTTGGAGATACCCTGGGGAGAGACACCACTTCCTTTTGCCCTGCTGTCGTTGCAGGGTCATGATGATGAAGTTTTTGTTCTGGAGGCTCATCCCTTTGACCAAAGGATTGTGCTTTCGGCGGGTCACGATGGAAATATTTTCGTTTGGGACATAGACAAAGGAACAAAAATCCGCAATTACTTCAACATGGTGAGAAGCATCAGGGAGTTTTGGGGAGGGGGAGAGTCCCACATTTGTGTAAAGCTGCTCTTGAGACAAAAGCAGGTTCCATTACACACCTACAGAGCCAGAAGAGGTCTGAGGTCTTTGGAGTGGGCTAGCCTTGTGTGTGCTGTTCACATAAAGGCCAGATTTCCAGGGGGATGTTTCAGAACATACATTAAAATAGTCCTGGAATTTCAGGACAAGGAGAAAATGTGAAGTTTTACTGTGGCCTTCAGTTTAATAAAGAGAAGTGCAAATCAGTCTTGAGTGAGGTGAGAAATCACAGAGTGAGGGTTAAATACATGTTGGAGCACAGGTGAAATGCTTATAGAAATGCTCCTGTAGTGAATATCTGGTTGTGAAGGGAATGTTTTGTGCTTGATCCAGATTGAGGGCCAAGGCCACGGAGCTGTTTTCGATTGCAAGTTCTCACCAGATGGGCAGCATTTTGCCTGCACAGACTCTCATGGACATCTGCTACTATTTGGTTTTGGATGCAATAAATATTATGAAAAGGTGGGTTGAATGAATTTTAAACTCTTCCCTGTCTTGACCTGATTTTGTCTTAGAATTGTTTGTGTTACAATTTATTCCCTCAACCTACCTCAGACAAAATAATAATTAGATCATGAAGGAGTTGCTTTTTACCTGCATCAAAGAGATTTGGACAAGAGAATCTTAGACAGGAGAGAAAAGCATTAACTTCTCTCTATTCACCTCTGCTGGCCTATTTACCGTGGAATTTCTGCAGCAGGCCTTGGTAATGAACCACATTTGTGGTTGGAATCTGTTCTCTGTCATAACATTCCTTGTGCTGCTCCTGAGTGCAGGAGTTGTGGTTTATGGGTATGGGAGCCATTCCAGGGCAGCCAGACAGCTGCAAATGGCCATTGATTTATTCCCTAAATTGCTTTCCTTTCAGATTCCAGATCAGATGTTCTTCCATACGGATTACAGGCCTCTGATCCGTGATGCCAATAACTACGTGTTGGATGAACAGACCCAACAGGCTCCACATCTGATGCCTCCTCCTTTCCTCGTGGATGTTGATGGAAATCCTCATCCCACGAGATTCCAGCGCCTGGTCCCAGGGAGGGAGAATTGCAAGGATGAACAGCTCATTCCTCAGCTGGGCTATGTGGCTAATGGTATTGTGTCTCATCCTCATGAATAACACATGTGTGGCACAGGACTGAGCAGCAGCTCCGTGGGGTGGTGCTGCAAGCATTTAGAAATTAGTGGTTTAAATTCAGTGAGGAGGTAGAAAAGGAGAATGGGATGGGTTTGTGGCATGAAGGAAGTATCTGGGTTCACCTTGACTGGAGACAGGGATATTCCAAAATCTGTGGACTTCTCAGATGCTTAAAGCATTGTCCCATTAACCTCAGTGTAACTGTGGGTGTGAGGAAAGGACCAGGAAGGTGAGAAAGACATGGAAAAAACCCCCAGGGGGTTTTATTCTTGTGGACATAAACTTTTGCAAAATGCTGAGCTCCAGAAAAGACCTTCCATTTTTACCTACTGGAGCTTAATTTCTTTCTGCTGTTTCTGAGGCTTTGTGTTTATGTTTTACACGTGGTCTGAAGGTTTAGGTTTTTATTGTAACTTCTCTTCTAAACTTTGCCTCCCTTTATTCCATGAGAGCAGAAAGGCAGCTGGTGATCAGATGTTCTGCAGAGCAGACAAATAGTGGTGCAGAGTTTTAAATGAGATTGTTCTATGGTGTTTAGTAAAACATAAATCAATCCTTTTACAGGAGAAATTAATCTATAACAGAAATGAATCATTTTGTATTTGTGGCTTTGTTCTTGCCAAGGTGATGGTGAAGTAGTTGAACAAGTCATCGGGCAGCAAACGAACGACCAGGACGAGAGTATCCTTGATGGAATGATCAGGGAGCTCCAGAGGGAACAAGATCTGAGACTAATTAATGAAGGAGAAACTCCTCCAAACCCTCCACTCAACAGATCCCACTCTGTCAATGGAGGTCAGTGTCCTGCCTGCTCTGCAGCAGTTCTGTCCTTAAGCACAGCAGGTACTGATCACAGGGTGTTCCTGTGCCTTTGAGGGTGCTTTGCTCTCCTCTTTGTGCCCTGTTACCCTGGGGGGAGCAGCTGGATTTTCCCTGGATTCCCACACAGGAATTGGAAGTTGAAGGTGCAGCTCAGGGCACACACTGGTCTAACTGGGCTATATCTGATTACAGATCTTAGGCTGGAACTATTCCTGTTACAAACCATTTTCCTAAAAACATGAAATTCACTGTCTTGTCTTGATATCAGTGCAGAGACGATACTTCCTAACTGCACAATGTCAAAATACCAGCCTATAATTAGAGGCTGTCAGTGAACAGTGTTGTGACAGACTAATGGTTTCCTGCTGCAGCGGAAGGCTGAGCATCAGTGTTAATAAAATAAACATGTTGCTCTGTCTTAGTGTTTCCTTAGAAAGCTTGAGATGATTCTCCTGGTAAGTGTTCTGCTACTGTGATTTTATTTTTAATACACAAAGTGATTAAAAATTTAAACGCAGCTCAGTCAGATGTGAACAGCTGAGGGAGTGCAGCTGATGGAAGGGGAGCAGATGCTGAGGACTTGAGCTGCAAGTCATCCTGAGCTTTGGAAAGATTCACAGCTGCTAATAAATTAGTTCTAGGTTAAGTGAATGATTACACATGTTTGAAATAGATTTCCTGGAAAAGCTCATTAGGGTTTGGACTGGAGGTTGCTTGTGTTAAAATTCAAGAAGGAATAGGAAAAATAGCAGTGAAAAATGCTGCAAATACATTTTTGCTTTGCTCTGGATTGGTATGTCAAGAAGGGCGTGTAGGAGGCACCTTCACCTCACACAAAGCCTTTTCTGCTACTTAGGATAGGCTGGTCTGTTGTGCAGTCCCAACTCCCATCTTATTTGTGTGTCCTTGTAGTTTTACAAAGGAATGTCCAGATATGTTAAAGCAGTTCCCTTCTGGAGCTTGCACTAATCAGTGACTTTGGTACATTAGCTGATGTAGCTAATTAGAGTCTGTATAAAGTATTTAAATAGCCAAATATTGTTATGCAGGTTTGCACTAGCAGAAATTGCAATATGGTCATGTCATTGACAATATTTAAACATGTGGGATTTGTGCTGAAGACCTAAACAAGGACAATGATGGCAGTGATTCCTTTGTTAGCAGCTTTTCTGTCCCTTTGCTGCCTAGGGTGTGTGTTTGCACTGTGTGGTGCCTCCTGATGAGAAGGCCAGAGCAGAGCAGTGCCCATGGCACACTAAATAAGAATTAAAACCACAGAACAAGTGGAGATACAACAGAAACCTTGACCCTTGCAGCAGTCTGTTGTTTTAGATGCCAACCTCATCTCTTCTTGTTCCACGGAATTTAAGAGTCATGATTTTAGAGCCTTTAAGCAGTTGAAAGACTTTGATTTGGAGGTCACTTCTGTGCCATTAAAACTTTTCTCATGGTTTGTATTCTCTGTTTGCTTCAGGTATCTCTGGGATACCTCAAGCCAGGGAGATGTTCCATCAGCCAGCACATCCCCAAGGCCAGCACACTAAAAGGTTCATCTGGGGCAAAAGAAAAGCCACTTCACATAGAATAAGTGCTGATTATTGCCCAAAAAGAGTCTTTGTGTGATCCACCCTTAAGCTTTAAATTGGAGATTAGATATTGGGAAGTTCTTGCCTGGGAGGGTGGGCAGGCCCTGGCACAGGTTGCCCAGAGAAGCTGTGGCTGCCCCTGGATCCCTGGGAGTGTCCAAGGGCAGGTTGGACGGGGCTTGGAGCAGCCTGGGCTGGTGGAAGGTGTCCCTGCCCATGGCAGGGGGTGGGATGAGACGATTATTCAGTTCCCTTCCACCCCAACCCATTTGTGACCCCAGTGAGTGACCCACGACCCAAACTGACATCCCTGGTGGTTTATGGAAGTGAAGAGGTTGTTTTTGCCTCCGCAGCCCTTCGCAGCCCGGGGCTGGACGTGGCCTCCCCCCCGAACGTGGGGCTGCGGCGCAGCGGGCAGATCGAGGGCGTGCGGCAGATGCACCACAACGCACCCCGCAGCCAGATGGCCACCGAGAGGGACCTCATGGCCTGGAGCAGGAGGGTCGTGGTCAACGAGCTCCCTCCGGGCATCAGCAAGTAAGAGGCTAAGTGAGCCAGGGGCAAAAGGGTTCAGTTGGATAATACTTAATCATTAATCCATACTTGAATGCGTTGGCTTCGGAGGTTTGGTGGGTTGGGTTGTTTGGAATGTTAGGATTAGAGTGGGGAGTTGAGAATAGTAATTCCTTTCTTTCACAATCCTTCAGTAGTTCAAATAGCATCTGAATCTTTAATTAAAAAAAACCCAGGAAAATAATTTTAATTCATTTCCAGTTTACTTGAAAGTAATGACGAATACTCAGCTAATGAGTTTGCTTCCTTAAGTTGTGATTCCAGGAGTGAATGGGTGGATGCTGCTTGTGTACAGGTCTCAGAGCAACAGAACAAGTGTTTTAAGGTGTATATCAATGAGGTTGTCGAGTTATATGATGAGTTACTGAATAAAAGAGATGTTTCTTGTGTGTAATTAATTAGGGTTCAGGAAGAATGTCGAGCTGCCAAAGGTGAAATAGAAATTAGTTTATACACTGTTGAAAAGAAGAGAAAGCCATCCCACACCTTACAACGGGTGAGTTAAAGCACTAAATGAGACCAAAAGAGAGAAACAAACCAATTTTATTAAATTATTTAGACGATCAATACTCCTAATTGTTTCTTTGGCTTTGTCTTCCTTCTGTAACTGTGATTTTTCTGTCTATAGTGTGTAAATAGTGGTAAATCTCTGTCTTTGAGGCTTCAGTGGTGGGAGGATGCTGGGAAGGGGAAAGAGCAGAGCCATGGTGGGTTTTTAGTTTGACTTGTGGAAGGTGGGGATGATCCTGTGCAGGGCTAAGGGTTGGACTTCCGTGATCCTTCCCGTGGGCCCCTTCCCACTCAGCATATCCTGGGATTCTGTGAAAACAGAGGAACTTTAGAGATGCCACACCTTTGTAGGTGGCTGGAATGACCATATGCACAGTTGCAGGAGTTTTATAGAAACAATTGTATTTCCCATAACTTCCTTTGTGGAGGGGCTGCTGCTTTAGAAAGCAGAATTGACACTGAACCAAACACCAACCCCCAACCCCGGGACCAGCACCAGGTAGATCCCCGCTGTGTGGGCCATGGCACAGCCATTGATGTGTGTCCTTGGGTCATGGCAGGCTGTGTCCCTAACCCTGCTGTGCCCTGTGTGTGCCCGTGCAGAGCGAGTTCCCGGCGTGCGGCGGGCGCTCCCTGCGCCGGACCCAGCGGAAGCGGCAGCACGCCTACCACACACGCTCGGCCATGGAGCACGGCCCCGGCACCCCCCGGCAGCCCTGCGCCCGCCCGCCCGCCTCCGCCAGCTCCTCCGAGGTGGGATGGGCACCGGGGCACGGGGGGCTGCTGCCCGGGGCAGAGGGGCTTGGGGAGATTGGGAGACACGAGGTGACGTGGGTTGTGTCGAGCCCCGCTCTGCGCTGGGGTTCCACATGGCACCTGTGCCCTGGAGAGTGGTATTCGTCATTGACACTGGCCAGGGAGAGCTTCAGTAGACCACATTAAATATAACTTCAATAGACCACATTAAATATAACTTCAATAGACCACATTAAATATAACTTCAATAGATCTCATTAAATATGACTTGTTGTCCTGAAGGAAGAGGCTGAACTCCGTGTCTTTGTCAGTGCATTGAATGCACAGAACAGCTGAAAAACTTGGGCACTTGGCACTCAAATTTGTAACACAAATAAGAACTCAGTTGATGGTTCTGATATAATTAAAGTTCACAGCTGTTTCTGTAGGAGTTACAGTATAGCATATAGTATATATATACTATATTATACCATTATATATAAGGGACAAAAAGGAAAAAATATAATATTAATACATAGACATTGTCTACTTAATATATAGGAATTATATAATCACATCATGTGATATTAAGAAACAGAAAGAAATTATGGACTGATTTATTTAAAGCTAAACCAACCCTTAAATACAAAGTTTTCCCCGGGTGACGCAACTTGCATGCACACAGAAATGATATACTTTACAGTTGGCCCAAAGTGAACCCTTGTTCTGTTTCTCACACAGGAAGATGAGACTGTTGGCACAAGTGATGCCTCCATGGATGATCCTGTGGCAGCTTGGC
>JAWMRC010000142.1:1131499-1144179 GCA_035584755.1 Thripadectes ignobilis | reverse complement strand
TGTTCTGTTTCTCACACAGGAAGATGAGACTGTTGGCACAAGTGATGCCTCCATGGATGATCCTGTGGCAGCTTGGCAAAGTGAAAGCAGTTCCAGGTACCTTTACTGGGCTCTGAACTGGTCATACTGGTCTGTTATGGGATTTACTTAAAACAGTTCATATTGTGATACTCAGACTTTGTTTTGAAGATTCACGAAGAACTGGGGGAAAAAATCAAACTTTTTCTATTGTGGGATTTTTTTTGTTTTGGTTTTTCTTCAGTCAAAAGCAGTTTTGAAGGACCATTTGTAGGGAAATTCTGCATTTAAGAACTGCTTGAAAAAATCAAAGCCAGTTTGTCATATAAATCCTGTGTGTGTTATTTTGGTGTTCAAGAAGTCAGAACTGGATTTTTAGGGAAGTGCTCTGGTTTTTCAAGCATTTTTTGCTGGTTCTTCTGAAATCAATCTTTAAATCAGTGCAATGATGAGTATGAAAACTGGTATCAGCCATAGCTGCAGTTTCACTGGGGGTTTGCAGCTGATACAATAATTTTCTGAAGTCACAAATCAGAGGGCACTTGGTTTGCTTTAAATTCACATGATCTCAAACCATTGTGCTAATCCTGACATCTGCTGTGCAGGAGAGCAGGTTCAGTGCTTGGCCTTTCAGTGATTGCACTGTGTGAAAACTGGAGTTTTCTGCTCTCTTTCTTACAACTTCTTATCATGGCCAGTGATTCATCCAGTGAATACTCAGACTGGACTGCAGATGCTGGGATTAATCTGCAGCCCCCAAAGAGACAAACCAGGCAGGCAGCTCGGAAGATCTGTAGCAGTTCTGAGGATGAAAACACGAAGGGAACAAAAGGACTGGAGCCAAAGCGAAGGAAACTGAAACAGCCTAGGAAAAAGGTCAGCATTTTGGAATTTTTTAGTGTCTTTTATGCCTTATGGATATAACTTTGGCTTTTTAGTGGTTGTTTTTGTTCATAAACAAGTGTGTCAGAAGAAAGAAGCTACAGAGAGGACAGCAATGGTAGTGCCAGATTTGATTGATTGTTTGCTGTGACATGGATGGGCTTCCCTGTTTCACACAGGTGGGGATGTTTGCTCCCAAGTTTATGCTCTTCCTGCAGTTGGATTTACTCCAGGGTGGTTTTGGTGTGAAATTATAATGGATCAGTATTATATCTATATTGTCAGATCCCTTTTTCCTGGTATTTCTTTTTAAAAAATATTTTATTTTATTTTACATTTATTATCATAGAACCACAGACTGGTTTGGGCTGGAAGGGACCTTAAAATCCATCCCGTTCCACCCCCCTGCCATGGGCATTTTAATGAATTTATGAACATTTTCATTTTCTCTTATATTTATAATAAACATGTCCCATTCCCTACTATTTAGTGGAGGTTTGGGAAGTCTGACATCCCAGTATTTCCTGTGCTTTATATCTCTCAAGTACAGTAACTGCTGTGTGATCAGTTTTTCATGCATTCTGCCCCAGTAATCAGTTGTATTCTGAATACTTTATTAATTGTATTCTAACTATTACATTAATGGTGTTCTAAGCCTTGTGTTAATTGTGTTCTAAACACAATGTCTTGCAGAAACCCAGTGGCCTGCTGTCCCTGGAGGGGGAGCCCAGTGAGGAATGGCTTGCTCCCCAGTGGATCCTGGACACCATTCCCCGGCGCTCGCCGTTCGTGCCCCAGATGGGAGATGAGGTACTGCCTGCAGCAATCCCCACCTTCCACAGGGGCTGGGGAGCTGGGCCTGGGCAGGGCTGTTGGAGCCAGCAATACCTGCAGTGAGCTGAGCTCAAGACAGGCAGTTTGTTGTTTGCAGACACACGTCCTGTGTCCCTTTTTCTGCACTGGTCATTTGGGACAGGCAGAAAGAGCTGGTTGTGCTTCTTCACCTGCATGTGTCTTAATGACCCTGATTTTAAAGCACAGAGCAGGTGCCAGTTTGGGGGCTGATACAGATATTTTTAACTAGAAGAGTAATTTATAATAAAATATAAATAAGTGTGTAGTATGTTCTCATCCCTGAGGCCTGATGTGTTCATAGAAATTGTCAAATGAACAGGAAGAGACTTACCAGTAAAGTAATTTTCTCTTTTGTTCTCTTAATTTTCTCTTTTTTTTCCCTTTTAAGATCATATACTTTAGGCAAGGCCATGAAGCTTATGTGAGGGCAGTAAGGAAAGCCAAAATTTACAGTATTAACATGCAAAAGCAACCATGGAACAAAATGGAACTCAGGGTAAGTTAAAGTAATACTTCAAAGAGCTGAGTGTCTCTGTAATGTTAAACTGACACCAAAAATCAGTGTGAAAACTATGAAGAAAGAATTGCTTTAAAATGTTCACATCACAGTTTAAATTGTAAATATTAAGTCTTTACATCTGTTCAGTTCCTGGTTTGGGACCTGGTTCCCTGGGGTCACTTTCCACACAACTGATTTGTGTGGACCCCACCACTCCCAGGCTGTTTGTAGTTCTCTCACCACTCTACAGTAACCTCAACATTTGGGTCCCAGTTCTTGTTTTCAATGCTGTGCTAAGAAGGCAGAAATCGTGGTGTAAACACCCAAATGTGTGTACAAACTCTGGGTCTTGCTCTGAACCAGAGGCCCCTCATAGTTTATCCAGTGGTGCCATACTTCTTTGCTGCTTTACTCCAATTTCCTGTGAAGAGAAGAGCCCACCAGTGTGTCAGTGTCCATGTATGGCTGTGCCAGGGGTTCTGTTGGTGGAAATCATGGCTTTACTGGAACAACACCCACGGACCAGGCCTAGGTATTCAGTGATTCCAGCTGTAATTTTCCAAGGCATCATCAGCTTGGAAGGAAGAGGAAATAGCATTTCACTTAGGATAGAGTTTGACAGGATGTGAACATAAAGGCTATTGTGGAATTTCTGTTTTAAGAGGAAGAATTTCCTTTCCCCCCCCATACAAGAGTGAGGGGCCCTGGGTTAGGGGTAAACTTTGGTACCATCAGTGGTTTTCTTCCTTAGAACCTTGCTACAGAAGTTAAATAATTTGAGGGAATCCTGTTAACCAATCTGCCCAGGGGATGAGCATCTTACACCTTCCTGCTTCTTGGTTTTAGAGTGCCAGTGATTGATTTTTAGTATTTGGAAAAGAAAAAATTATGGGTGAAGTTACCTGGGCTGTAGAGTAGAAACACTGGTTTATATTAATATGTTTCATACTTTAAAATGAATATTTTTGTGGTCAGCAAGTTAAAATAATGCTGTTGCATATTTATTGGTAACTAGGAACAAGAATTTGTGAAGACTGTAGGAATTAAATATGAAGTTGGGCCTCCCACACTCTGCTGCTTGAAGCTTGCATTCCTGGATCCAATCACAGGCAAAATGACAGGAGAATCCTTTTCCATAAAGTAAGTCACTGGAATGCTGATGCCATTCTTCAAGAGTTCTTGTAGTGTGGAAACTTCTCCCTCCTTTCTTGTGCAGGGCATGAATTATTAGTCCAAATGCATGGAAGTTGAGGACTGTGTTGTGCATTTAAAATTGTATTTCTGGGTAATAGAAACTTTGTTTGTCTGATTTCCTGAAGGTACCATGATATGCCAGATGTTATTGACTTCCTTGTGCTGCATCAGTTTTATAATGAAGCCAAAGAAAGGAACTGGCAAATAGGTGACTCCTTTTTTTCCACTTCCATATGTTTTTGCAGCATTTCTGCAGCTGTTTAATGGGTTGCAAGGTCTTTATTACATGATGTAAAGGACTGTACACACGTGGTATTATCACAGAACGTGCTGGGTTGGAAGGGACCCACAAGGGGCATGGAGTCCAACCCTTAACCCTGCACAGGAGCCTCCCCAAAGTCACACCCCATGGTATTACAGAGGTCATTGGAAATTTTATTTGATGTTTGCTGCAGTTCCTGTAGCAGAAAAAAAAAGATAGGAGAGAAACTGTCCCCAAAACTGTGAGAGCAGAAGAATCTGCTGATCTGTTGTGAGTTGAGGCGTGGAGGCAGCTCCGAGTTAATTCCTAGAGATGCCCAAGTGCTCCCTTTGGGGCTCCATTCCTGTGGTGCAGGATGTAAAGCCTGGTGTGGTGCATTGAGGAAGGCTGGGGCTGATTCCCCAGAGGAGCTCCTGGCCAGCTGTTGGTGGCTGTGCTGAGTGGGTGCTGTGCCCTGCAGGGGATCGATTCCGCAGTATCATTGACGATGCCTGGTGGTTTGGGACCGTGGAGAGCCAGCAGCCCTTCCAGGCAGAGTACCCCGACAGCTCCTTCCAGTGCTACAGTGTCCAGTGAGTATTCCCATGGTTTGCATCCAACTCAAGTGTTACCTCAGGCACCAGGACCCCTTTTGCCATTTAAATACATAACCAGCCACTTCGTTTACTTAGTTAATTTTAAGTTTATTTCTAACACAGCTTCTGGTGTAAAGAGCAGTGCAGTGGCTCTATAGGAGGGGAAATAAGGACTTGGAATGTCTCTGGTGACAGGGCTTGTTCCTGGCAGAGTGACCTTTCTGGGTTAAATCTGTTAAAAGGTGCATTGTTATATCAGCTCTATCTTGTGTATTTGAATGTATTTTTTTTAATAGCTGGGACAATAATGAAAGAGAGAGGATGAGTCCATGGGACATGGAACCAATCCCAGAAGGAAGTAAGTGTGTGTTGAATTTGTGTCCCTGTACAAAGTAAGCAGCTTTTTGCCACTGCTGGGACTCACTGCCTGTGGGATTCTCCCTTTCCAGCTGCCTATCCAGAGGAGGTTGGTGCTGGAGTTCCTGTGACTCCAGAGGAGCTGACAGCTCTGCTCTACAAACCCCAGGAAGGAGAATGGGGGGCCCATTCCAGAGATGAAGAATGTGAACGAGTAATCCGGGGGATTGAGCAGCTTCTTTCCCTTGGTATGTTTGGAGAGAAAGGAGTGGGAGGATTAAAAATACCAGTATATTAAGAATATCAGAATATCAGTGTGTGGTGGCATGGGACTGGAGAGTAGATGGGAAGGAGTGTGTGAGTATTCAAGATGTAAACTAAATTATCCATAAGAGCCTTTTAAATTTCATATTTCAGTTTTCTTTTAGGTTATATTCTCTTTTTTTCCTGGGGCTTCACCTGATTTCTTTCAGTGGGAGTTCTCACAGGATCATACCTAAATATGAACGAGCAAAACATTGAATTAAATCCCCCCAAGCCACCAACAAATCCTCACTAGACATCCTTACCCACAAATCCCCTGTAAAGAGTTTGTAGCCATTGAGTAGCACATTGATTTCAATCCTGCCTGTGTTTACAGCCAGGCCAGGGCTTGTTATGTGTTCCTGTTGGAAGTGCCATGTGCATGTTCCTTTCAGGGGCACGTTTGGCTGCTGACACACAAACCTCAGCTGTGATACTTAACCAGAAAGTGCCTTTTCAAGAGCAGTAACAGATGGTACAAGAGGCAGAACTGTACCTTTTGTGCAATGACATTTCCAGCTGCAGATCTGGGCTCTTCTGCTGAGTTCCTAGAAAGAAAGCCCAGAAAGGATTAAAAGAAATCTTGATACCTTATAACACCCCTTTGGGGCATCTGAATATTCTTCTGGTCTTTGTCTTGCAGACATTTCCAATCCCTTTGCTGTCCCAGTGGACCTTAGTGCCTATCCCATGTATTGCACTGTCGTTGCTTATCCAACTGACCTCACCACGATCAGGAGGAGACTTGAAAACAGGTTTTATAGGTCAGTTGGCTTTGGATTTGTTTGTCCTACACTTCCTGCAGCCCCACGGAGCACAGTCTCCAGCTGAATGTGCTGTAATGCCCCTTCAGCAATGGGAGAACAGCATAAGATCAGGTCCTGTTTGGCCTTGGGCAAAGTGAGTGTTCCTGAATAATGAATTCCTTTTGGCTGTGAAGGCCCAAGCTGGCATAGCTGGCTGTGGAGGGTTTGTTGAACACCCTGGGCCTCACTCAGTGATGGAGGCAGAGCGTGTTTGCTTTGTTTCCATCCCTCCTGCCTTTCAGCCAGAGGCATTGCTTGTGTTGCAGCACCAGAAATGGGCTAAATAATGCTGTAAAGGGGAAATCTCAGGTTTTCCAGTTAACTGGGAATAAATAATATCCTGCTCGGGGAATAAATAACATCTTGCTCTTTTTCCCCCTTTGAGGACCACCTGTTTCTCCATGATTCAAATTTCCAATTCCTTTTTTTCCTGAAGAATCCTGATCTCAGAAGGAAAATAATGCACACCTTCCTCTCCATCCCATTCCTGTAATTTTCTGTATTTTCAGGAGAATCTCTGCACTGATGTGGGAGGTGAGATACATTGAACACAACGCCAGGACTTTCAACGAGCCAGACAGTCCCATAGTCAAAGCAGCCAAAATCGTGACGGACGTCCTGCTGCGCTTCATTGGGTAGGTTTGGCCTTTGCAGCCCCACCAGCCTTGAGCTCCTCAGAGACCTCACCGTGTGTCTTGGGTTTGCCCTTGTCCTGCAGAGATCAGAGCTGTACTGACATCTTAGAGATCTACAACAAGGTGAAAGCAGAAGACCTGAGCAGCACTGATGAAGAGGAGGAGGTAGGATCATTTCCTTGCTTTTTGAAATGGAGCACGTGCAGGAAATTGGATTTTTGATGAGTCTTTATTTTCTGGGTAGTTGCAGTGAGTTTTTGAGAGAAGCCTGTTTAGGCACTGAGCTCCTTTAAGTAGGTAAAAACGGTTCTTGGAAGTGCCTGTCTTTAATGTGCTCCCAGAAGGTGGTGTGTTGCTGTGTGGGGAAGGATGAGCAGTGAGGGGACTGGGAAGTGGCACTGTTGCTCCAGGAGAAGGCAGCAGAGCTGGCTCTCTGATGTAACCCTGTGCCATGTCCCATCAGTGCTCCCTGCAGTGACATGGCAGGTGGGAGCCAGGTTAGGGTCACTTCCTGGAGCTCCTTCTCTGCTTGCACCTCCTCCCCTTCAATGCAGTTTGGAATTGCTGTGGTTCTGTTACAACCTAAATCACTGGGTTTTACTTTCTCATCGTTATTTTCTAATACATGAGGTAGTACAAGATCTAGTGAGGAGATTTCTTCCCAAAGTCGTTCTCCTTTGTGGGAGTTTGGATTCAAGTTAAACCTGGTGCTGCCTGAGCACCTGTTTGCTTGGGGATGCTGCTGCTGTCTTGGATTTGGATTGAAACTCCGTTTTGAATCTCAGCAGTGACCAAAATTGCCCCTCTATCACCTTCCCCTCTCAGCCTTCCAAAGAGCTCGTTGATAATATCTTTTGCTTTATAATATTTTAAAAGTTTTAATATTTTCTAGATATTAGGAAGAAGTCCTTCCCTGTGAGGAGGGGCAGATCCTGACACAGGTTGCCCAGAGAAGCTGTGGCTGCCCCATCCCTGGAAGTGTCCAAGGCTTTAGTTTCTGTTTTTCTTGAGCCATTTATTGCTTTTGAGTAATTTAAAGTAATTGTTGTTGTTAGCTGGTTTTTATCCCTTTTTCCATGGCTGAGGGTGCATCCAAGGCCCTGAGTGTGATCATTCCCTTTGCCTTTAGGTGGCAGAAGTAGATGTGGATTCAGACGCTCCAGGAACTTCCTCCGGGAAAAGAAGAGTGAGTAAAACTTCTGCTTTGGTAATTTTGTTTAATTTTATTTGAAAACTCTCCACAACAGTCAAATTTAGAGGAAACTGATAAAAACAGCGAGGCTGGGGCTATACTATTGCAACTTCTCCTAGGTTTGAGTGTTGTATATGACTGGAAAAGCCAAACTGTGCCACCAGCTCTGCCTGAATCTTCCTGGATTTCCATTTTCAATAGTGATCTTTGAATCAGAACACTGGGAAGTTAATAGGCAATTGAAGGGGAAAATGGGACTGTTCTGCCAGATGGTGGACTGTGTTGCCCTGCAGGTGAGACGGCGAGTGAAGAGGCAGCCCTTGAAGGCAAGCCCTGACGCTTGGCAGGAGCAGTGCCAGCAGCTGCTGAACCTCATTTACGAGCGAGAGGACTCCGAGCCCTTCAGGCAGCCCGTGGACCTCTTCTCCTACCCTGTAAGTGCAGCTCCACACCCAAAAGGGTTCAGCCTCTGGCAAAACATCCATGCTGGGCATGTCTGTCCTCTCCCTGTATGAGCTGAGGTTTTCAGGGAATTACCTGCAA
This sequence comes from Thripadectes ignobilis, assembly GCA_035584755.1. Taxonomy (NCBI): domain Eukaryota; kingdom Metazoa; phylum Chordata; class Aves; order Passeriformes; family Furnariidae; genus Thripadectes; species Thripadectes ignobilis. The sequence continues at coordinate 1,136,058 of JAWMRC010000142.1, read as the reverse complement.
TAACTGTAAATAGAAATAATTGCTTGAGCCGCTGGATGAACACTGAGGTGCCTTTATTGCTGTAGGGTTTGCCAGCCTTGGCTGTTTTCTTCAGCCTTTCCCATTTTCTTGTTCTTCCAGGATTACCGAGACATTGTGGACACTCCCATGGACTTCAGCACTGTGAAAGAAACCCTGGAAGCAGGAAACTACACCAGTCCCTTGGAATTCTACAAAGATATTCGTTTAATATTCTGCAACTCTAAAGCTTACACTCCTAATAAAAAGTCCCGTGTAAGTAATACATTCAGTGCCTTTTTTTCACAAAGACTTTGGCCCTACCTGAGTAAAACACATGAAATAAGGTCTGAAGAGCAAAGCACTGCTTGCTGTAAATAAAAATAACCAGTGTACACCAATCCTGGGGCCTGTGGTTGTAAATTTGCTTTGTTCTGCTCACTCAGATCACTTGAAACTCATTTTCACCTGAACTTTCTGAACTTAAAGCTTTTGAGATGATGTTTAGTGTTACAGCTTTTTCTTTAAATATTTGCAGCAGAAAACTGATCACAAGTTGTTTTTATTTTTTCCAATAATGTGTTTCTGGAAGCAAGGCTGTCAGCTTGAAAACTGCATGTTTATCTCTGTCCCTCTATCTAAAAAAGGATCCTTTTACAGTGTGTTGTTAATGGAAGTCTTCTGCAGTATTTCCACTGCCAGAGGAGATGAGAGACTTGTTACTTCTCTAGTTGACTTGTGTATTTGGCAATACTTTTGCACACTGTTGCCTGTGTTTCTCAGGTGCTAATCCTGCCTTTTTCTGCTTGCATTTAGAAGCAGAAAACATGGATTAGATTGGAGCCCTAAGCAGGGCATGGCAAGAGGGAAAAGGGAGATCAGAATGTTGGGATACAGATATTTTTGTATGAACTGAGTAAAATGGCAACTGATGTGTGACTGATTTGTAAACATGGCTGTGTTTGAACTGTGTTCCTGTGTCAGCTTTTCCCAGGCTGTTAAGTGATCAAATGATTCTACAATTCTCAGGTGTTTTACTGGTGTGTTGTTTATCCTCAGAGAAAGCCCAGGTTGGCACTAGGACAGATGCACTTTTACCACTGTTGGTGCAAAATAAGAGTTGGAGTGGTTGGTCTTCATGGTATAAAAGTAGACAGAATTTTGACTGTGTTTTCAGACATGAAGTTGTAATAATTGTAAGGAGGAACAGGCAGGAGGGAATTTGTGGCTACACAGAGACAAGGCCTAGAAAGTGGGCAAGGAAAGGGTTTAAAGGCTTTGACATCTGGGCTACAGAAATTGGGAATGAGGACTTTATAGTTGGCTTCTGTGTGCAGCTGTGCAGGGGTGCAGTAAGGACATTTCCCCAAGGAATTAAAGCAAAAACAAAGGTGAGGGCACAGCTAAATTCAGTTGTTTTCCCCTTGGTATTCCAGTTACCATGTGGGCTGCTTCCCTGCTTTATGGGGCTTGACAAAGGAGGCTGTGTTCCAGTGATTTAGATATAAAATTTCCTTTTTGTACTGGAAGTAAATCTTTCTCTGAAAACACTTTCTGTTGGGAGAACACCCATGGACCATGGAAGGAAATTATCTGGGAAGAACCTTGTAGTGAAATGTCACCATGAATTTTTCCTTTGTGCTGCCAACTCTGGACATCTTGGTGATTGTTTTTTGGTTGCTCTTCAAGTTATTCAACTTCTGGTAAATGTGACTGTGCTTTCTCCCCCCAGATCTACAGCATGACCCTTCGACTCTCTGCCTTGTTTGAGAATCACATGAAGAACATCATCTCTGAGTACAAGGCAGCAGTGCAGTGTCAGAGGAGGAGGAGGCCACGGTACCGAAAGCGCCTGAGGAGCAGCAGCAGCTCCCCCTCAACCAGCAGAGCATCCAGGTAATGCTGGGGTGGTGGGACTGCCTGGGAGCAGTGCTGGAATAACCAGGCAGCAACACTGTGGCTCATTTCCTGCTGCAGTTGCTCTTTTGGGGGATAAAATCATGCTCAGTTTGTAGTTTGTGCGTAATTCTGGTAAGTGGTTACAATTGTTCCCTCTGGAGGAAATGAAAGACAACTATCTCTTCACCTTTGTTAGCTGAAAAAAGTGGTCTCTAACACTCTCCTTCTGTCTGAGACATTAGCTGAATAAACTGAGTATTGGTTTTAGAAAGGGAAATAAAATCTTACTCCTACAAACTCATCTGCTTTAGCAAACACAGGATGTGTAACTATTTTTAGTGTTATTACACTTATGCAGGCACTGGGGGAAAAACATTTGATAAATTTGCTGCAAAAATCAAGGGGAAGTTGGTTTTTGGTACTGACAGTTTTACCTCTTTGGGATATTTTGTGTTTTCAGCCCCAAAGGGAAGCAGAAGCAAATGAAGATTCAACCTAAACCCAACCAGAATACCTCACTGCCCCTGACCAGGACTAGCTCTTCAGTCTCATCTCATGGTGAGGAGGAATGTTCCAAAATAGAGCCTTTCTCTTGCAGCAGCTTGTGTGTGCAGCTGGAGTGTGATGTTTGAGACACGTGCTGGACACACCCGAGGAGGGAGCAGGTGGCAGGGGCATGGCAGTGTGCTGGCTGTAGGTTGTTGTAGCTGAGCTGGGCTGTTGGGAACTTATGGGTGAGGATCAGGGATTGGGAACCTCCTCTATATGGGCTTCTCTCATACAGTATTTATGGATAAATTAATGTTACTGTGGATTACACCAAAAGGAATCTCTCTGTGGCTGCAGAGGCAGCTTGGTGAGATGATCCTGACTTGGGCTGTTAGGTCAGAGAAAACCTCCCCAGCCCTGTAAATACAGGATAAAAATCACTGTCACTTTGTGGTGTCCTGTCTGAAGTTTCAGATACAGCAGAAGAACCTCTGGGTTCTGCCACTGGTGAAGAGCTGGAGGGTCAACCGTCTTCCTCAGGCTCCAATGCACAGAACCGAAGTGGGAATGCTGTAGATCCAGGGAAAAGCAGACCAGTCAGGAGTAAATCCACACCAGTGAAACAAGGTGAGAATTAATAAGATTCTGTTCTTTGACTGGTTTCACTAGAGGTGAAAGATGTTCCTTCTCTCCGATGTTTATGGTGTTATTGCCTGAGAGGAGCACTGTTTGTATTCCCAAACCACACCAAAAAACTGAGTTTACTGGACTCCCCACAAGTTCTGTGGCCTCTGCTCTGAGGTGTGGAATGCACAGGATTCCATGTGCACTTCAGGGAGGTCCTTTCCAATCTCTCCATGTGGAAAAGCTTGATTGTTCTGCAACTCCTCCAGTTCCTTCAGGAGTTACAAACAGCAAACAAACCCAGAGAATCCCTACCCCAAAACCTTCTCCTTTTATTAATCAATTTGAAACCAAAGATGAAAAGAAGCTTATAAAAAATGTAAGTATTTTTGTCCTACTCCAGAGGAAGTGGTTGTGATTAGAAGGGGAGCACTGTGTGAAGCTGTGGTAAGTTGTCTCTGGGACATGGTACTGAGGGTTTGCACTGGGGTGGGCACTGAGTGGGCACTCCTGGCCCTGGAGCCTTTCCCAGTCCACACCCCTGTGCTGTAGCAGTGCTGGATGCTGCAGGTGAGCTTTTCCTGTGTTAAAGAAGATATTTAATCTTCACTGTCAGATTCTTAACTCTGAAAACATGGAGAATTTTGGGTCCCAGACCAGCAAGATAGTTTGTGTATTTTTATGTTAAGGTGCCCAACAGTCCTGGTGAGCTTTCTTGGGTTATTTCATCTCCTGAGTTGTGCTTTCGTGGACTCAGCCCTTGGAGAACATGCATGGGATGGGGGATAAACCCTGCTTGCAGAGGGTTATTGTCAGAGCTTTGAAATGGATTTGAGTTTCTCCTGCCTTGGTGGATTCACCCAAGTTTTAGATATTTGTGTCCAACCTGGTCACTCTGGGCTCCTCTCACTGCCTGGATCTTCACTGAACTCTTAGGAGAGTTTGCAGTTGTCGCTTCCAGACTAGAACTGTGTTTACTCTGATAAATTTCCCCGCAGAGCACCAGTTTGTGCCCCCAGCAGGTGAAGGCTGAGCAGCTCTGTGCTGGATCATCCCCAGCACACCCAGGGGAGCTGAGGAGGATCCCTGGGGCTGCTGCATGTCCTGCTGGCTCAGGTGTGGTGCTGATGGGCTGTTCTGTGTTTGCTCAGATCACTCTCCTGACGGGCCCCTCACAAATGGAGATGGGCGAGAACCACGGGCGGGAGTCAAGAGGAAGCTGCTGAGCGCCTCGGAGGAGGACGAGCACCTGGAGGAGGCCGAGGAGGAGGAGGAGGAAAAGAAGAGAGAATTGAAGGACAAGTCCGGTTTGTCTTCATCAGAAAGCGGGGATTCGGGATCCAGCTCCAGTTCGGAGAGCAGAAGCGGCTCCGATTCCGACTCGGAGTCGACGTCCCGGACGGACCAGGATTACATCGACGGCGACCACGACTACAGCAAGGTGGTGCAGTCCAAGAAGCCCAAGCGGAAGATGAAGCGGCAGCTGGGCGGCGGGCGGCGCAGCTGGCAGGGCAGGGGCACGGGCCGGAGGGGCCGCTGGGGGCGGTGGG
>JAWMRC010000142.1:1080724-1093101 GCA_035584755.1 Thripadectes ignobilis | reverse complement strand
GTTTCTCATGGACATCTTCTGCCTCTTGATTGAAAACATCATCTGAAAGGTCCCTTCCAACCTAAAGGATTCTGTGACTGAGTGTTTGCGCTGGAACTTGCACTTTAATCAACTCTAAAGAAGTGTATGGAGTTGTTGGTACTTTAATACAAGAAGTTCCCAGCTCTTTCTCCTGCCCTGGGGGGTAAATAAGCCATTCAAGTCAAGTGGAGAATCCAGATCTGTGCCTGGACAATGTCATTACCTGGGAACTGCAATACAACAAAAAGGGATATATTCCAATATCCATTTTTATCTTTTAGGCAAACCCCTGGGCTGTGATTTCAGCCTATTGCCTGGAAAATGCCAAGAGCTGATAAAACACTGGAGGAGGGAATTGTTGGCAGGAAGGGTGGTCGTGGGGTCACATCATCTCCAGACAAGACATGAAGTCCTCCCACCAGTGCTGCTCCTTCCCAGGGAACACAGGATGGCAAAGAGGCCCCGGGAAGCTGCTGGGACATGGCAATGCCCCCGGCTGTGTGTGCAGAAATACAGGGACATATGGGCAGCATCATGGCCCTGTCTGCTGCAGAGAGCAGAGCCACGAGTGAGAAATAAACTCCTGTCAACAACAGACTGGCAGTATTTATGGGAAAATTGAATATGGGATGGGAGAAAGGGGTTTCATATTGGAGGGTGGGCTCGTGAGGGAGAGGGGCTGCATCGTGGATGGGTCTCCTCCTCACATACACCCAAACACAAGGAAAATGGGATTAAAACTGCCATTAACCCGTGTGTGCACAAGCACACACTAGCCACAAACACATCTGCCCGTGATCTGCAGCCAGTTGTCGGCAGGACTTATTTTTATTTCCATTCTGTGAGATGTGGCAGAGTGAGCAGCCTTTGAGTGCATTTATTATGGTATTGAATTGCTTTCCATGGTAACTAATTGTGATTTCCGAGGCGCAGGTTCTGCAATGGCACAGGATGAAATGGAGCTGAATATGGAAGCAGCTGGTAAGAAGAAAATCACTTGCTTATGAAATAGTATTTAATGATGGAGATTGATGGAGCAGAAAAAATGGGGGTGGCAGGGACTAGGACAAAACAGCTCTCCCTAAGCTTCATGTATTTCCTCAGATCTTGAATCCCCCAGGAAAGCATCTGGTGGGTATTTAAGGAAAGGAAACCCCCCTATGTGGGCTGCCTTCCCACTTCCCCACTTCTCATTTTATTAAGAGGCAGACTCTTAAAAATCTGGCTCTATAAAAGAGAAGAAACGGTCAGGAAATGAAATTATTGTTAAATGGTGTTTACTGCTTAAAATAATGGGAAGGCTTTTACAAAAAAAAATAAATATCCATTTCACTGAAAAACAAGTGAAAGAACCTGTTTTGAACAAAATTAAAGAAAAAAGTGTCCTCAGAGTGTGGGGGTCTCGCTGCCCTCCCACACCCAGAGCTCTGGATGGCACCGGGTGCCCAGGGAAGAGAAGGGCAACACCCTGCACACCAGTTCGATGTGTTGGCAGAGAGGAGACCTGCAGGTTCCTCTGCACCAGACACTGCCATTCCCCTCCCCATGGCATTAATGTCAGCAGTGCTGGCTCACAAAGGGCTTGGGGCACAGCTCAGAGGGGCTGCTGAGGGCGAGGAGCTGCCAAGGCACACGAGCCCGGCTGGTTCCCTCCCCATTCCCACCCCAGGGCAGCCCCTTTGCTGTGGGTGGACCCCAGCGAGTCCTGTTCCTGCACAGGCAGCACCAAAAGAGGCCAAATGGGGAATTTCCAAGCTCTCAGATGGGGCTGAAGCCTCTGGCATGTTCCTACTCCTCCTCTGTAGGGGCTATGGGATCTAACAGTGTAACAACACCCCCAGGGAGAAAGGACAACATTGTCTTGTCCTTATTAAAAACTATGGTTGAATTCATAAGCAGTAGCACAAACCCAGCCCAGGAAATAAAAAAAACCCACCCAACCAAAAATCCCCAACCAAATCCCCCCCAAAAACCAGAAAATCCAAGTAAACAACCAGGAATGTGACTGTGATGAGCTGAAAACTCTGAGTTTGTAGGAGTTTCTCTGCCCTTGGTCCAACATTACCAGCACTGATTGTGTTCGTGCACGACAGAAATCCTACAGCCTGGATAAATACATGGGTAGATTTGTGGGAATGTGCATCCAGAGTAGGGAAAATGTACATTTAGGCACATGTAAAGTCAAATCATTTGTCATTTAAGTATTAATTTTATTCACCCAGCAGACAGTCATGTTTTCATCATATAAATATATATATGTAGGCACTTCAAAAGTGAATATTTGACACAAGCCTGTTGACAACTAGCACAGAGCATTCCAAGGAATCAGAGAGACCCAGGGGAACCTCGTGTGGGTCTGGCAGAGGATCCCTGATGAACTGGAGTCTCTGGGTCACCCACCTAGGAAGTTCCACCCCTGGCTGGGCTGTGGGACAGAATCCACCTGGTCTGGTTGGTGTCCAGGGAAGGGAGCACAACAACATCAGCAACAACAACCACCACAACCACGCAGCCATTGTCACAGTGTCCCTGCCAGCCCCAGAGCCACTGAGCTGCACGCTGGTGGCACTCGGTGTCACAATGTCCTTGCCAGCCCCAGGGCCACTGAGCTGCACGCTGGTGGCACTCAATGTCACAGTGTCCCTGCCAGCCCCAGAGCCACTGAGCTGCACGCTGGTGGCACTCAATGTCACAGTGTCCCTGCCAGCCCCAGGGCCACTGAGCTGCATGCTGGTGGCACTGGGACACCTTTGTGGCGTTACAAGACTTTTCTGACAGCTTTGGGTGGTATGTGGAGTGACATCTTTCCTCTGCCACAGCTTTGTCCGAGCACCCTGGACACCCTTGGCCCTGATTGTTCAGTAGAATCACATGCCCAGAGCCGTAAGGATCGTGCTGACCTGCCCAGCTCTCCTCACCCCCTGGACACCCTTGGCCCTGACTGTTCAATAGAATCACGTGCCCAGAGCTGTAAGGATCGTGCTGACCTGCCTGGCTCTCCTCACCCCCTGGACACCCTTGGCCCTGACTGTTCAATAGAATCACATGCCCAGAGCCGTAAGGATCGTGCTGACCTGCCCAGCTCTCCTCGCCCCCTCTGCCCAGGTATTTCTGCCAGTCCTATTGGAGCCACCCCTGTGCAGTTCCCAATTGATGCCGCTGTAACTCCTCCCCCCCAGTCAATTCAGCCCCCAGACCCACAGCAGAGGCAACACCTCAGCTCAGGACAGCTTGACATTTCTTTTACCCATTGCAAAGACCTTTGTGTAGAGTATAAAGCTCACAAAATACATTTTAAAGGAACGACCATAAAGTATTTGCTTCAAATAGACCTTTTACAACATAACACAAAATCCAAATGACATTTTTGTTTTAGGAAAGCACTTGAAACTGTAACACTTAGGTCCTGACAACATTCTAGTATTTTAAGCTGTAAACCTTAAGTTTTATGTGATTAAATAAAATCGGCATTACAATTTCCAGGTATAATAATCATCGAACAGATTGTAACAACGAGATATAATTATAAAGCAAACATGAAGCTCAGGAGTCTGGGACTGAGAAAACTCTCAATTCTTTGTGCATTTCTATCTGCATGTGGTAAAATCAGTAACAATGGAGAAGAGGTTCCAATATTTCAGTATTTCATCTCACACACTGATATCAATGTTTCACAGGCAGCAGCCAATTCATCATCCCCTTTTTGAAATTACTTTACAGAGTCACAATGACCGTGAAAAACAAATCTCCAGGTCAAATACTGCTGCCAGGTGTCAAAGTAACATCTGGAAGGAAATAATTAAAACCATCAGGTTTGGGTAATTGCCCCTGTGGTGGTAGGAACACAAGATTTTATATATGTAAGGATAAATAAATGACATATAAATGCTTACATATATCAAATCCTAAACCTCACAACCTTCAGAACTGAACTACCCCTAGGTAAGAAAGATAAGACCTTTCTTCCATAATTTAAAGGGTTTATTGATACCTGAGAGATTTTTGCATACTGATGCTGTGGTACCTTCACCTGCAGGTCCTCACCCAAGTCCTTTGCTCTTTTCTGGGGTACAAACCCAGTGCAGTTGGGTGGGTCCTTCCCACCAACCCCATGGACTTTGGCTGAGCCCTTCCTTACCTAACCTGGCTGTATAAACAGGGACCCAACAGAATCCCATACAAATCAACAGCTGCTGTGCAAGTGCACAGGCTGGTTCATACAAATCCAGAGTGATTTCACTGTTCCTGATAGTTTTCACAGCATCTCATTCCAAAGTGTTTCTGCTTGTTGGTTAAAAAGAGCTTTTTGAAGTATTTCTCAGGGTAATGGGCCAGACCTGGATAAAATGCTCCCTCCTGCCTGACCTGCTCCTTGAGAACATCAACCCCTTCTGGACACACCATCCATGCAAACCAGGAGAGGAGGAGTAACAAACTGAGGGGCTACATTACATGAAGGTCCCAGGCCAGTGCAAATGGAGTGAGATTTCAACATTAAATTGAGGGAATTGAGGAGCCCCATCCCTCCTGGAACTCCAGGTATTTGGCTGCCCGACTGGCACAGATTGCCCAGCCCATCTCCTGGCTCCTCACCCCAGCAGGGCACAGAGTGCTGGAGCACAAGCATTAGGGACACGACCTGGGTAAGGCTCTGACAGAGGTTTTCACAGTGTTCTTTAAGTTGGCAAATACCAAAGTAAATTCAAAGGTTCCCTTTGTCATCCAAACAGTTCCATTCAAACATAAATCAAATGGTACCACCGTTTTCGCTCCATTTTGCTCCTGATGGGGAATTCCCTAGAAGTGCTTTCATGCAAATCTGGTGTTATCACGGCTGATAACAGCAATTAGAACTGATGATTTCATTAAATATAGTGTAGCCAATGGAAGTGGAATCAAGTGTGCTTTTAGACACAAAATTGGACATGCCCAAAAAACCAGCAAAAGTAACAGTACTGTATTCATGAGAGACATCACAAAATGAATCAGCATCGTTGGCAAACCCTTGTTATGTTCAGAAACACCATTTTTTGCACTATATTTTACAGAAAACGGTTGACTGGAGTGATGATGGTCAGCAAAGTTGTCTTTGAACAGTTCTTTGTTCAACTGTACAGGAATGCCAGGGGGAAAAGGGAAGCTACATTTCACTGCCTGTAGGACTTCATAGAAAATTTAGAAATGCTTGATTGAAAATAGCACATTTATGTAGCATATTTCTGTGTACAATCCATCCAATGCTCATGCCCAAGTAGAAGAAACTTCCAAGACCTGACCCCTGTTGGAAATCAATAAAATGCAGTCCCTGCCTTTGAACAGGAGAAGGATGAGGATGTTACAGGACCTGCAAGGAACCCACAGAACGACACAGTGACACGTGAAGCATCGATGTAAGAAACTCTACAGCTTTGCATTTCCAGTTGGCTGCTCCAGTTTTACACCCACACCCGTTCTAAATCTCCTCCTCATGCTCTTCCTTGTCCCATATTCAGTTTTGGTGACACCACCTTAGATCCACCTGTCCCACACCTGCTCACCCTGGAGCACAGTTCACACCTCTCCACTTTCTCTGCTACAAACACCGAACCCAAGGCGTGTGTTCCCCTTTTCCTCACTCAGGAGCCCTCTGGCACCATTTCCATCACCACCACAACCTTCACGGAGCAGCTGGCACAGGGAGGCACTTATGTGACATGTTTAAAACTTATCTTTGGTAAACACTCACACACGAAAACTTGGAACTACTGTTTTGCTTCCTGATTGTAAATCCTCTCTTGCTACTGGGGTGTGTGTGTGTGCAGGAATCTAAGCACACACAGGACGCTGATAATAGAAAATATTTTTCAAATGCCACTGCCAAGGATTTGTTTTAATTCCCCTAAAAATAATGCAGTCCTGGGCTTTTTGGTTTTTTTCCTGACTCTGTTTGTTGCGCATTGAAGCAGCTCAGATCGATAACAAGTTAGCAACAGAAAGCGAGCCCTGTGTGCTCAATTTTCACCTTCTCTCTCATTCTGTTGTCTTGGTTTTCAAGAGCAATTTCATCAGAATAGTTGTGTCTCTTACAACTTCCATTATGTGGGAGACAGATCCCGGGGTCTGACGCTGCAGGACTTGAGCAGCCAAACCTTTCACTCGGATCAGTGGAAATTTTGGACACACCAAATGCTGGGGCTGCTCTTGGTAGGGGTGTTGGCTGCTCCCCAGTACCGACCAGTGCTCTGGGGAGGAGAGGACTGGTTAGTAGTCTCTGATTGCACCTGGGCAACCATCACATTGTGAAGCAGAGCCCACAGCACCAAGAGATGACCCACCAATGTGTATCTTCAAAGCTGCTGCAAAGAACTGTTGCTGGAACCACATGGATATAACCGAGGGATGAGCTAACACTTCTAACATCGGGTTTCTACTGAGAGGTATTTCATTGGCTTCAGTTTTCATTTACACTGTCCAAATTTTGCTTCAGATTTTTTTTTCCTAGAACCCAGAACTTAGTGCATTTCATTTTATAAAATTAGAATAATTTATATCCATCTCTTTTCATTGCAAAAAAAATACAGCCCAAGGTATAAACACTTCACAAATGACAGACGTTCACTTATTTCATGACCTTCCGAACGGTGATTTAGACATTGATCAACCAAAGAACTTTGGCAACTTGCACAAAAATATGTCCTTAACTCAGAAGTGCTGATAAAACTCGCTTTAATGAGGCCTTTATTAAGAAGTGGAAAGAGGGAGGAGTGGTAGGTGGGTGTTCCTACACCATCCCGCTCTGGAGCTGTATGTGCAATGGGTAGGGCTGGTAGAACACGGGGGGCTGCCCAGGGGCCATGTAGTAGTTGCTGAAGTTTCTGTCACTGATATAGGGAGCGGGCTGATAATAGCACGTCACGTTGGCCGCGTTGGGGATGATGTTCTGCTCCCCGAGGACTTTCAAAGCCAGGATTGTGATCATGTTCAGAGTTTGCCTCCGCTCGTGCCCCATGAGGCACACTGTGCTCTTGTTCACAACCCCACGCAGGGTCATCAGGTAGTCGTACTTGCTCTTCTCCTCCCCGATGAAGTGGTTGCGCAGGTACGACTCGATTTTCCTTTGCTGCTCGGCAACGTCTGGAAAGTCGATGAAGAACCTGGAGCACATGTAACGTTCCAGAGATTTAATTTCGGCCTCGTCTGCCGGCTTAAAGTCACGCACCAGGAGGTTGCTGTACTTCAGCAGGCCACCTCCTCGGATCTCCTCGGGGTTCCTGGTGGAGATCAGCTTGTATTTCAAGTGGTCCATGGCCTCGTTGAAGTCCCCGTACATGCTCTCGGCGATGACGGTGGGGTGGGAGTCCTCTGCCAGCTGGCAGTCTGAGGCCCTGTAAACACCCAGGATGGAGTCCAGGATGATCTGGAAGGAGTCCACGCTGAACTCAAACTGCCGCCGGAGCGAGCTGACAAACTTCAGCTCCACGTTCTTGCCGCTGTTGTTGGACAGCGAGATGAGGCTCCAGCGGTCGTGGTCGGTGGAGACTTTGACCATCTTCTGCACATAGACATCTTTCATGGTCTGAGCTGTGATTTTTTGCTTATTAACACATTTTGGCAAGAAGTCTAACAGGCAATTAAGGACTGCTTCCTTAACAACCTGGAACTCCAGCTCGCTGGGAAGTTCCACCCCAAAAATGATGTCCAGGTCCTTGTAGCTGGTTCCATTCTGCTTGACCAGGATGTGACTGGCTGTGGAGCCGTTCAGGCGGATGTCTCGGACGTGGATCTGCTTCTCAGTGAGCTGGTCCTTCACCATATGAATGATATCCTTGGGCTTTACATCCAGGGTTGGAAAATTTCCTTTCCCGTGAATGGGTATGGCCTCAGCTAGAACCTGATCCAGGATTTTAATCTGATCCCAGGTGAGACAACTGAATCTGTTGTCTAGGTCCTCCTCAGTCATTGTGATGTCAGTTGGCTGAACAGGGAGAAAGAGAAATTGGGGACAAACATTAGAACTTCCTGAAATACCAAAGAGTGGAACATTTCCCTTGGTCATACCAAACCTCTCTGTCCCCTCCTCGGTGCAGTGGCAAAGCCAGTTCATTTTCCAGTGACACAATCCCAGTTAACACTCTGAGCCAACCCCTGCACTTGTCGCAGGCTTTTAATTGAATTTTGATGTGCTCAGGTTTTAATCCTGCTGAGAAACCCTCCCATTATCCACAGCCCAGGACTCAAAGCAGCTGCAGCAAACCATGCAGACCCCACCGACAACTGCTCACAGGTTAATAACACCAAACACTCCTAATGAAACTCCAAACAAACTTCACTGGGAAGAGCTAAAATGAGCAAATTTGTTCCTTCTGTCCTGCCTGGAAACCTTCCTTGATCTTCAGTGACTTGAATACTTCAAATTACTGAAAGGGCAGGAAGTTTTTGCAAAAAGCAGGAGCGAGGAACACGCTCACTGTTTATCCAGTGAGTGCCTTGGCTGACCTTTGGTCTCTCCGGATCATCTGTACACACTCATCCTTTAACATCACTTGGAACTGGATATCTGATCATGGCTAAGCTGTTTCCGTTGCCTTCCTGAGGCAAAATATTTCCCTCTGAGCCATTAGCTCATTACTGGTACATTAATGTACCAGTGCTGCAAGTTATGCTCTGCAGGAGCAGCAAGAAACCCCCTTTCACCTCGTGGAGAGAGAACTTCTCAGGAAAGCCTGCAGGGAAGCACCCATAGGATACACAGGATAAAGCTCAGACTCGTTTAAAATGATATTTTGACTTTGTAGCCTCACATTTAGCACCACTCAGGGGGTGGCCAGGTGGGATCTGAGCGGGCTCGGTGAGTCACCAGCCGGGTGGGACGAGTGCCTTTGGGAAGCTGCCAACACTGAGAACCTGCTGCTGGAACCCCAGCCAGTGTCTCTGCAGGCAGATGGCTCACACAGAGTTTTACAGCCAGAGCCCAAGAAAAAAAATGAAATAAAATCCTGCTGAGTAACAACCCCACTGAAAAGTCTCCACTGCTGTTTCTTCAGCAGTAGTGACTACATATGTCCATTGGCATACATTTTCCTTCCCTTGCCTTCAGATTCCACAGTCTGGAATATTTTAGTAATTTCAAGTAACTTGTGGACTGACAAAAGCCTTGGGAATACGGCAGAGCTACATTTCACACACTTCAGCTATAATTTCAGCTCCTAGCTAACTGATCAGGAGCATATGGAACTGCAGGCACCTTCCTGGCCTCGCTACAAAGAATGGAACCAACCAGATGTTTGAAGTTGAATGAATGTTTTAAAAGCTGGCTAAAGCAGGACTTGAGTTTGGAGTGTAATTAACAGTGTGAAGGTCTTGGATCAGTCCCATAGTTCCATGCAGCTCCTGGAATGGTGTGTGCAGGGTATAATTCCATGGCCTGAACATGCAAACACATGTATATTTGCACATGCACTCTGGAATATGGACATTCCTGCAGGAATTTAGACAGCACAACATTTTGAACCAAAAAGGAGAGAAACTGCCATCCACAGTGCTGCCAATTTTATGTGCTCCTGATTTCACCATTAAATATCTGCTATAATTCCACTCTTATTCCTTTAAAACTGCTACCATGAAAACTTGTCCCCATCCCTCAGAGCCTTTATGACACCCAAGTACGTGTTTATCCCCAAAGGAGCTGCTCCAGAAAGCCCCTGTGAATTTTGGAAGGAGGACAACCCTGGCTGGAGTGAGAAGGTTGGAAGGAGAGGGTTTTGTCTCCTTGTCATTCATAGAACACAGAATTGTTAAGGCTGGAAAGACTTCCAAGATCCCCAAGCCCAACCTTTTATGTGTCAGCTTATGGTGGACCTACCAGCAAACTCAGAGTTGTCAGAATTGTTGTCTAAGCATTTTATGGTGGGGTTTTCTGATGCTGCCAAACTTTGACCTTTTTGAGGTTAATGTTGTGATGTAAAAGAAAGGCCACAGAGAAGGGAATGTTGAAATTCAATCTCCTCTTTTAGCAGAGGGACCCTCTTCAAACACTTGGGAAGTCAGAGGATGGAAGTATCCCTAAACAAGCTCAGAAATCCCTCCTTTATTGCTACATGTTTTTAGTTATTTCAGATATTATTGCAATGTACTGAGATTTTAAACTGAGAGGAAAAGGTAATGTCAGTAAATCTCTCTTTTGTGTTGAAAAGATGTGCCTCAAAATGTCATTTCTCTAAAGAGATTCCTGGAGAACCTGAGGAGGCTTCGGGAGTTCAGAGCCTCAGCACTAATGTTTTATGATAAACACTAAGAATTCCGTGCTGAAATAACACCTCCAACTTTGACAAGTGAGGAAAATGTCCTAAAAACCAGGAATTAGGTTTTCAGGAATGCAATTAATTTGCAGATAAACCTAAATAAGCTCTACCAATTATCATTATTATTATTTACTAATTTGCTTCCAGCTTGCTACCCAATACATAGCCCTGCACTTTCCTAGAAGGGTTTCCTCTTGTTCTTTTCCTCAGTCTTGTCTGGCAACAGAAACAATTTCCAGGCAATTTTAGTTATTAGGAGCCTGGTTTCTCAAAGCAGTGGCAAAGTTCTTTCCCAAGATGCTCAGGCCAACTTTAGGAGTTATCATTAATGGCAGGAACCACAGTTACAAGGAATCAGTAGCAATATTGAGACTGAAATGAGTTAAAATGTTGCGTGAAACAAGAAGGGAAGGAAACTCACTGAAGCTGGATAAACCAAACACAAGTGGGTGCTGGATGAGTGGGAAAAGAGGCTGGAAAATCACTTTATCCTCAGGAAACTGGTGATGTTTGCAATGGAGGATGAGCCATCTAAAAGGGCAGGTAGTGATTGGATGGGAGGAACTGTTTTAAACTAAAAGAAGAAGATTTAGATTAGATTAGGGAGACATTCTCCCCTGGGAGGGTGGGCAGGCCCTGGCACAGGGTGCCCAGAGAAGCTGGGGCTGCCCCTGGATCCCTGGGAGTGTCCAAGGCCAGGTTGGATGGGGCTTGGAGCAGCCTGGGCTGGTGGAAGTGGAAGCAGATGAGCTTTAAGGTCCCTTCCAACCCAACCCATCCTGAGATTCCACGATCCCTGGAGGCAGGAACACCTGAGTGCCCCTCTGTGTCATTTAGGGTCACCCTCTATGTGACACAGACTTCAGGAGCTCTCACTCAGCAGCACCCCCAATGTCAGCCTGCCCTGAGTCTTCCCTGCTGCTCCCTGCCACGGAATTCCTTCTCTGTAACTTCTTCCACATGAATACCCAAAAGCATTTCATGTGTTCCACATTCGGTGTTTCTTGCCTTAAAATCAGTCCACGGGCAGATGGAGCTACACAAACATCACCACTGTGGCAGGGAAACTCAAAAAAGGGTGTGGTTTTCCTCACTTCATCGATATTTGCAATTTATTGGGACTCTCTCCTAGTGATTTTTCTTGGGTTTTTGTTTATGGGATTTAAAATGTTACTATAAACTGTCTGATTTAAGATCTCTGCCAGATAAAACAATGAGGAAAAGTAGTTTTCAAGGTGTTTGCTTTTACAAACCCTGGCTAGACAAGCACAGAATAAGATGGATCAGACCCAGTCAAGTTTTGTGATATATTATCCTTATTATAAGGTTAGAAAAATATTTCCCTGTGTCAAGTTGCAGCTTGTCCTTGAGCGGTCACCTTGAGCTGCTGGAGTGATCACAACATGGAAAATTGTTTACATACTGTGGGATCACTAAACACAGTTTTGTTAACTTTGACTATTTATTTTTATAGTGAAATGAGAGGCTCCCATTTTCTTTTTGGACCAAACAACTATGAGTTTGGGATGAAATGATGCTAAAAGGTTAAAAGCTAAAGTTTCTTAGCACGGTGCCATGGATCAGCTTCACTGAGGAAATGAAAGCAGAGCTGCCTTTCCATCTGAATGCAGACAATCTGCCAGGCTAATGACAGCTTTCATGTTCCCCACCACTTCCAGGGAAACAGATACTTACAGTCTAGAGAACAGTCGCATCAAATTTAGCTCATATTTTACCCAGAACTGTTTAGATTCTCTTTTTATACACTCCCTAATGTAGCTTCAGTGTGTTTTCAAAGGCTTTCCCATGTGCTGGCATTCTCAAGCAGAATCCAGCTGGAAGAGTTTTGGTGCAGCTGTGGTAGCTCCATCCTCTTCCCTTTGCTGTTATCTGCTCCTTGTTTTCCAGCAAACATTGCGAAGACCTGACTTCTCCAATTCTCTTGACTCTGCACTTGAAATCAGTTGCACAGAGACCTTTTACAGAATCCCAGGATCCCTGAGGTTGGAAAAGCTCTCCCAGCCCACGGAGCCCACCCTGTGCCCGATGCCCACCTTGTCCCCCAGCCCAGAGCTC
>JAWMRC010000142.1:1058122-1080624 GCA_035584755.1 Thripadectes ignobilis | reverse complement strand
TCCAGCCCTGGGCACTCCAACCCTCCCTGGGCAGCCCCTGCCAAGGCCTGACCACCCTTTCCAGGCACAAATTCCTCTTCATGTCCAACCTGACCCTCCCCTGGCACAGCCTGAGGCCGTTTCCTCTCATCCTGTCTCTTGTTTTTGGGATCAAAGGCTTAGAAAGAGATGAAGCAAAATGCCTTGCCATAGTGACCCTGTTTTTGGGGCTTATTCCCAAAACACTCCCAGGAGCTCTGCCATTCTCCCCTCAGATCCCTGCACTGATTTTCCTGCACACACATTACATGCATCACTAATGGTTCCCATGAACTCTTGCTAAAGCTTTATTTTAATGCAGAGCTCCATTTCCCTCTTAAGCTGGGCATTTGGAAGTGTTTTACTCACTCACTTAAGGACTGCAGCTGGCATAAGCTCCCGAGGCAGGAATGTCAAACGTGGAAGGAGTTCCAGTCGTAATTTAAATGTGTAGGAGACAAGGAGAAGCAGTAAAGCATCTGGGGAACCTAAATGGGGAAATATTTAAAGTGATTTGACAGTGTTTTTCACGAGTTTTCCCTTCCATTACTGTTAATGCATGTGTGAAGATGGTGTTTATTTATCCTGCTATCCCGAGATAACGTGTGAGTCGCCCGAAGTTTTCAGTACAGTTGCCATTGAGTTCCCCTGAAATAACAAATAATAACTCGGGGCCAGATGCTCCTCTCTGGGGAGATAAGGCTGAAAGGTGGCAAAAGGCACTTAGAAGCCGCTTGCCCGTCACCTTCAGGGGCAGAACATGGGAGCAGAAGGGGAGACTTTCTCAACAAATACACGTCCTCTGTTTTTCCCCAACCCAAACCCAGGGAGAATGGCTTTAAGGGAAAGAGGGTAGATTTAGATTGGCTACTGGGAAGGAATTTGGATATTGGGAAGGAATTTGGATATTGGGAAGAGGGCAGTGAGGCCCTGGCACAGATTGCCTGTTCCTGATAGTGTTCAAGGCCAGGTCAGAGCAACCTGGTCTAGTGGAAGGAGTCCCTGCCCACGGGACAAGATGGTCTTGGAGGTCCCTTCCAACCCAGACCATCCTGTGACCCCCTGAGAAGCAGGAGAGCCTGTACCAACCTCCAACACCCCTTCTCCCAGCTGGGAATGATGTGCAGAGCCCAATCCTGTAGCCTAGCACTGGGAAAAGGAACTGAGGAGCCAAACCTGGAATGTCACAGGATATTGGCTCGATGAGCTGGGAATTCTCAGGAGGCACAAAATAAGGAGTTCATTTTGGGCAAGCAGTATGAATACATAATCCATATTATCTCATCCTTGATATTTGGGGGTTTTGGATGACAGATTTTCCCTCATGACTCATGGTACACTCATTCTTAGCTGGATGGAGATCCCCTCACAGGGCAGCATTTTCAAGGGCAGGTATTTCATGAGTTTATATAAATTCCCACAACACACGATATTCCTTCTTCCAGGGCCTCCATGCCCAAACAACCCAGACCCTGTAAATAACATGGGATGAAGCACAATCTTCTCAATTGCTCTAAAATACTTCAATAACTTCAAAGAAATAGGTGTCACATGCAAGGTTTGGTCTATCTGGGGCTGTGGCCATCACTGAGAAGGTACTGCCTTAGCTACAGGGTATCTCTACTCCCAAAGCCACACTCTGGGCTGACTCCTGAGCAATATTTCCAGAAAGAATGCAAAATCCCACGGACTCACCGTGGCAGGATGATTGGAAGTGTGTATTCCAGCAGAGTTAATAGGATGAGTCACTGGATCATTTGGTAAAAATATGAATTGTCATCTTGTCACTGACAGAAACACGAAGTTCCCCGGGAAAGCTGCAGGAAGTAAAACCCAACAAACAATAACATTCATTTGGAGATCAATGTTAACTACCGGTCACCTGCTGTACATAATAAATGATGCATTACAGCCTGGCAGTCCTGCAGGAATAACAACAGCCTTTTCAGTCGGGAATGATAAGGTAAAAGCAGTGGAAAGGCACCAAAGTGCTTAGAAGGACTCTGGGTTTCAGGTCGTGCTTAATCCCCTGCAAGGATATTCACAGACTTGCTATTTTCTTGATGGGATTTTGAGTAAGAGTTCCACATTATTAATAGACATGCAAATTAGCAAGGCTGTAGTGGAATCATATAAAAACCAGAATGAATAACAACTCAGCAAAATGAAATACAATGAATGAGGTAGTGGATTTATATTCTTTCTGTAAGAGCAGATGACAGGAAGGTCTTGTTTCTTGGTTCATCTACAGTAACCCCAGGACCCATGAAATTCCATGTTCCAATGCTCTGTTGACTGGCTATGCTGGAATTAAATGCATTTGTAAATATTCCTGTGCTATCATAAAGCCACTTCTTTCTATTTGTTTCTCATTTCCAAGACACGTTCACAACTAGGCAGCCTTTTTTAGGCTTTCCTTTAAAGATCTCCCTTTCCAGAACCCCTTCCTGCAAAGCTTCCTTGACTATCCCACTGTCCACTCCGTGGTTTGATATTCAAGTGCATTTACTCCTTGTTGATGGGTTCTGCTTCACAATCTCAACTTCAATGATGCAAATATACACAGTCCTGATTAAATGTAACTTTGCAAGCATGATCTGAGAGTAAATATTTGCATAATCTGCAGAAGAAGCTGAAATTATAGCCAAGGAGTCTGCACTGTGCTATTCCTTGATTAAGGATATGATGGATTTTCCCTCCATGCTACAGCAGGCAGACCTTTATGCCTGAAAATGCCATTTTACTGCTGCCAGGAGCACAGCACTGCTCTGCTCGCCCTGGGAGGACCTGGCTGCTGTGCCAGGGCCTGTCTGCAGCTTGCATTGCTTTCCAACTCCTGATGGGCTATTAATTGGATGAATGTGTGGTCCCTGACTTGCTCCCCAAAGCCATGCAGTGATGGCTCAGATTTGCAGCTGGGAATAAAGGGTTAAGTCTGGCAAGGGCTGAGCTTTGGTCAGCCTGAGAGTGAGAACCCAGTTAGGCCTTCAATGGCAAAGAAGAGGTTCTGGACTGCTTAGATAAAACAGTCTCAGCATGTGGGGTCTGGGCAAGGCAGACAAATCAGTCACTCCACAAAAAAATACAAAATTCTTTGTAATGATGAAATATTGTTATTTCTCTGTGTTCAGAGAGGGAAGGTTTAATGGATAGATGATCTCCATTAATGAATATATCACCATGATGGAACAGATTAACTCTAGGGCAGAATTAATGGCTTCCCCTAGTGATATTTAGGGGGAGAAAAGAGAGACCTTTATGGCTTTTTTTTGTAGGAGAAGAGCCATTATTATATAATATGTTCATAGAAGCAGCAGCTGAGATTGATGGACTGCTTTGGCTGCTGGGACATTTTTCCCAAGAGCTGCCTTTTATTGGCTCCATCAGCACGGGAAAAAGTGCATCATTTCCTTATTCTACACTCGTGGTTCCCAGGAACCACGAAGGAAAAACAAAACTAAAAATGACTATGTCAACAATTGTGTTGCAAAGATAGGATTTTCTGTTTCTGAATTGGAGATGTGAGTTGTGACATGTGCCAACAAACTCATTTCCAAGCTGTTTTCCCTTCGTGCCTAAGGAGCAGAGGACTCTCCTGAGACCCAGCGGGGTGTGGGAGATGATGGGTGGCTCTGAGGAGTTCCCTCTCTGCCACAAACACTGCTTGGGAGCACATCCCCAGCTGGTCACTGCCCGTGGGTGTCCTCACTCCCAGGTCCCACCATGAGGAATCTCGACCCTCACACCCATCAGGTGCCCACCTCTCCCCTGAGCTTTGGTGACCCTGGAGCTCAGACCCCTCACCAGCTGAGCCATGGCATTTCAAGGTGATTCCCCTCAAACTGGCAGGAGGGACAGCCAAGGATCCAAGAGATCCTTGTCTCCTCCCCTCTCAGCCTGCAGCTTCCCCGAGCAGCACGATTGCTCTGCTCAGCTCCTCAGACTAATTCCAACATCTATTTACTCACTCGAGATCCCAGTGACTCAATCCAAAGCTCACTTATCAAAAACTCTCATTATTATGACTAAACTGCAGCAAAAGCAGGTGAGGTAAAGAATGGAACAATTCTCCTTTCCCATCTATTAACCATCTTCATAATCACCTCTTCTCTTCACATGCCAGAGGAAGAGGGATGAGCGATGCCATGCGCTATCGCAGCCCTCATTCTGGGCTGTTTTCAGGGCATTAAGGGCATTACAAAGTCAAGGTTCTCCTCAGAAACTTTCCAGAGCTTTCCTCTCCTCATCTGCACCAAGGGACAACCATCTAATGTCCCCAAGAACCCAGCTGGTGGGACAGCCTTGACGACCAAACCACAAGAGAACAACTCCAGGATCACATTTATGTCTGTTTTGAGAAGGTTCCAACACAACACACAGGGCAAATTGAACAGACTCCTCTTTTTCACCTGATTGTCCCCCCAAAAATCCCTGCTGGAAGGTGCATTTACTCCCTTCAATCAATGCAATGCCTTTCCCCCCCCTGAGCCAATGCTGAGTGTGGGTTGTGGCTGTCTATACAGTAACAGGGTGGCTTTGGAGAGTTTGCCCTGGGGAGAGCCAGAAAGCTGGGACAAAGGCACTGGTGTCCATGGAGGCCTCTCTGCATCACCCTGCTCTGCTCTGCTCTGCTCTGCACGTGGGACAGAAGTGTTCCCTGTCAGAAAGTCCCCGTTTCACTCCAGGAGTGTTTCCATTCCGTGGCAGCAGCCGTGATTTCGGGCACAGGCTCCAGGTTGGTTTACCAGGCATTTCGGGATCCCTCCAAATAAAGGCTCTTCCTGATGGCAACAGCAAGTGGGGACTTTAAACTGAGTGGGAAAAAACTTCTGTGTCCTGGAGCAGGCTGGGCTGGCGCTGCCACAGGGATGTGTCTCCCAATCTACTCAAGGATTACTATGTCTTCCACTGTTTATTAATATTACTATTGGTGTTCATAATGTTAATAGAGAATTCATATTTTTGTGAATTAATTTCCATACTTCTATTAGAAAGTTATTCTCTGACTACACAATACAGCAGTGGGATTGCATTTTAATGCTGTTTTCCCAGTTTTATGAGTTACATTGTAAAAGTGGGGAAATATAAATGAATTATTCATTATCTTTAAAATATCTGCTCTACCAGAGTTTACACTTAATTCTGTCTCAGTGAGAGCCAGGTTTCCCTAGAAAATAGCTTTTTGATAACTGAAATGTTTTCTAGAGCTTGCAGATTAAAAAAAATCTGCATAACTAGTCAGAGTAGATCAGCAAAAAGGATTCTGGCTGCAGCACCAGAGAACTGCTACTCTTTCATGGGGAAGACAGCACGAAATGTCTCTGTTGACATTATTAGTAAAACACAGAGAGGAGATAAAGCGATGATTAAAGCAAAGGAAAAGGCCCAGGCCCTGCAGCAAAGCTGTGTATTCGTGACTTTTCCATCACTATCAATAATGCATAATGACCATCATGCGCATGACGACACCAAGGTTGGGAGCAAGACTGAGTCAAGCTCTCACCAAATGTGCAAAAACATCCAACGTGACACCGCTGTCAAGGCGACAGGACCTGCTTGATAAGCAAAGACCCAGCAGAAAGGGTAATGGAGAAGAAAATCAGCTGATGTTGACATAAATCAACATCTGCTGTACCCATTTGTGGCGGTTTATGGAGGAAAACCCTCCTTTTGGTAATATGTGCTGAAAGGAACAGTTTTTAGGGCCACAAAAATAACTTGGCTAGAAAAGAACTGAAATGACGGTTTATCTGTGAGCAATTCTGCGACATGAAGAAACCACGTTCAGTATTATGCTCAAATTTCGCAGCTCTCGGTGTTCTCCCTCTCTGTGCCACACTAACTCTGCATGGCAGGAGGCAATGGGCCCGTTGTTGATTCCCTGTGTCATCTCAGATTCTGGACTGATGCTTTGAATAACTATTTTTGGATGAAGATCGTTCTGGCCAAAGGGAAAAGTCAGACTGTAACTTTCAAAACACTTTAAAAAAATATTTGAATCCCAATGGCATAAATTCATAGAATCATGGAATGGCTTGGGCTGGAAGGGGCCTTAAAGGTCATCCAGTGCCACCCCTGCCATGGGCAGGGACACCTTCCACTAGCTCAGGTTGCTCCAAGCCCTGTCCAACCTGGCCTTGGACATTTCCAGGGATGCAGGGGCAGCCACAGCTTCTCTGGGCACCCTGTGCCAGGGCCAGGAATTACTCTGGTGTAAATGAGAGCAGAACTGGCCTGGTCTGATAATGGCTGAGCTTCTGACTTCTGCAGGATAAACCCTGAATTGACTTCCACTCTGTAAGGACCACCCCTCACCCCACGATACCTGGAGACTGATGGTGAAATTGGATTTGGAATTTGTAAATCTTGTAACTATTCACTGCCCTTCATCCATTAAAACCAGTGGGTTGAACACAGACACATAAGATATATATGAAATGCAAGATATATATGACATGTAAAACATATACATATATATGTCTTAAATCTATACATCCACATACAGATGACCATCAAGCTACTGGGAACTCAACACTGGCAGTGACCTGAGGGTGACCCACCAAAGGCTTCCCAACATGAATGGAAGAGGCAAAGCAGAGCACAAGGTACCAACATTTCACCCCCTGCTATGGCCAAAGACTGATGGCTCATCCCAAGCCCACCCTGGAGTCCGACCATCAGAGCCCAGAACCAGGAGTGCCACGAAACCACTCTGGATTAGGAGTGTTTTGAAAACACGGATAGAATTTCACTCCTTCAAGCCGTGATAATTAATGAATGAATTTCCACTACCAGTTGAAATGCTGCTTAATTGACTCTCCAAAATAACTCACTCTCAATGTGATCTTTCAAGGAAGTCGGTCTACTTATGTCTCCCTGATTTATAGTGGGGTCATAAATTACCAGACTGCACCGTGTCAGCAGTTACTCCTGAACTTGAGCTGCTGATACACCCAGGGGCAGGAATTTAGGGTCAGGCCTTTGCTCACAAGGCTCAACATTAGACATCTCTCTTTGTGGCAGCTGAATCATTACAGAGCACACACGAGCTGTATATCTGATGCCTAATGAGGCAACAAAACTAAAATTACTGTAAAGTTATGCCTGGGATGCACAGCTGGGCAGGGATGGGGTGCAGGCAACACTACCCAGGGGTCAAAGGTCTGCAGCACTGCAAATTAAAGGAATTATTAGTGTTCTCCTTGAACTGAGCTTTGGGAATGCGAGAGGGATAGGACAGAAGGAACAGAAGGCATAATGCAGGCAGCTATTCCCCCTCCACACATCAAGCCCTTCTTCCTGACTCCTGGATGCTGCAGGCACAGCACGCGGAGGCTTAAAGGACACAGGGATTATTCTTACATTTCTGAATGGCACAGACACGTCTGACTGTAGTTTAGGGAGAACACAAGAGCACGAAGCAAAGCGTGGGAGAGTCCCTGCTCTGGAGTCACTTTCATTTATTATGCATTGCTCGGCCTTTAGCGGAGAATTCAACACATGCCCATTCATACCCACCTTGCTGCTTTTCATGGGAGGCACGGACAGGCTGTCCCTGCGAGCGCAGCACATGGAACACAACGTGTGCGAGCCCGCGGAGCCAGCCCTCCTCTTGGAGAGGGAACAATAAATACCATTAAAGCCGGGCAGCGGCTAAGCAGATGTTTCCGAGACGCCTGGGGGGGAAGGCAGGGAGCGCAGCAGAGGGATTGCCGCCCGGGAGGGCACACAGTTCCAGCGCTGCGAGGCACACGGACATCTCCGAGCGGCTCGGGCAGAGCGCCCAGCCCGCTGGGGCTGTCGCTGTCCCCCCGGGCTGTGCCCTGCCCACACACACACGGGACACCCCCGGGAGGGCTCCGACACCCCGGACAATCCCAGGGGTGTGTGTGTGGGTGTGGGTGTGGGTGTGGGGGTGTGTGGGTGTCAGTGTGTGTGTCTGTGTCTGTGTGTGTCCGTGTGTCCGTGTGTGAGTGTGTGTGTCCGTGTGTCTGTGAGTGTGTGTGTCCGTGTGTGAGTGTGTGTGTGTCTGTGTGTGTGTGTATGTCTGTGTGTGTGTGTGTCTGTATGTCTGTGTATGTGTCTGTCTGTGTGTGTGAGTGTGTGTCTGTATGTCTCTGTGTGTGTGTCTGTGTGTGTGTCTGTGTGTGGGTCTGTCAGTGTGTCTGTGTGTGTCTGTGTGTCTGTGTGTGTGTCTGTCAGTCTGTCAGTGTGTGTGTCTGTGTGTGAGTCTGTGTGTCCGTGTGTCCGTGTATCTGTGTGTGTCTGTGGGTCTGTCAGTGTGTCTGTGTGTGTGTCTGTCAGTCTGTCAGTGTGTGTGTCTGTGTGTGAGTCTGTGTGTCCGTGTGTCCGTGTATCTGTGTATGTCTGTGCGTCTGTCAGTGTGTCTGTGTGTATGTGTGTGTGCGTGTGTGTCTGTGTGTCTGTCAGTGTGTCTGTGTGTCAGTGTGCCTGTGTGTGTGTGTCTGTCTGTGTGTCTGTGTGTCTGTCTGTGTGTCTCTGTGTGTGTCTGTGCTCCGCTCCCCCCGTGCCACTCCGCTCCCTCTCCCTCTCCCGGCTCCATCCCCAAGTTTCCCGGGATCTCCGCTCGGGCAGGCCCGGCGCGACTTCCCACCGAGACCCCCGGGCGGGCACTCACCCTGGGCGACCCGCGTCCTCCCGCCGCGCCGGGACGGGCCGACACCGCAGATCCCGAGACAGCAGATCCCGATCCCGCAGCTCCCGGGGCCGCTACTGTGGTTGTTCCCGTGCCCGCAGCTCCCGATCCCGCAGCTCCCGGGGCCGCTCCCGGGGCTGTTCCCGACCCTGCAGCTCCCAGTGCCGCTCCCGTTCCCGTTCCCGTTCCTGACCCCGCAGCTCCCGCTCCCGTTCCCGTGCCGGATCCCGCAGCTCCCGCTCCCGTCCCCGGCGCTGTCCGCGGCCCCGCGGGTGCTGAAGGGGCCGGCCCGGCCCGGCCCGCCCTCCGCCCGCCCCCGCCGAGCGCGGCGCGGCCTCCGCCGCCATGGCAACGGGGCTGGGGGGGGGGGGCACAGGGAGGGGACCCCGGGCGGCATCGGGGACCCCCGGGTCATATCAGGGACCCCCGGGACACAGCGGGAACCCCCGGGTCACATCAGGGACCCCCGGGTCACATCAGAGACCCCCGGGTCATATCAGGGACCCCCGGGTTACAGTGGGGACCCCCGGGACACATCAGGGACACATCAGGGACCCCTGGGTCACATCGGGGACCCCCAGGACATGCCGGGGATTCAGTGGGGACCCCTGGGCAGCATCAGGGACCCCCAGGCCATATCAGGGACCTCCGGGACACATCAGGGACACATCAGAGACCCCCAGGCCACATCAGGGACCCCCGGGCCATATGAGAGACCCCTGGGCCATATCAGTGACACCCGGGACGCATCAGGGACCCCCAGGACATATCAGGGACCCCCGGGCCATATAAGGGACACCTCAGCCACATCAGAGACACCCGGGCCATATCAGGGACCCCTTGGTGGCCTCAGAGACCCCCAGGCACATCAGAGACACTCGGGTCACATCAGGGACCCCTGGACACATCAGGGACCCCCAGGTAGCCTGAGGGACCCCCGGGACACATCAGAGACCCCCAGATAGCCCCAGAGACCCCCATCCCTCCTCATGGACCCCCCGTGCCCACACCCCCGCTGCCCCGGTGTCATTGTGTTGCCACACGGCGGGTCACGGCCACCAGCATCGCCCCAGCCTGTCCCCTGCCAGGCTCCGTGCTGGGGCACATGGTCATGGGATCCTAAAAGAGTGGGATTGTGGTGGCAGGGAGGTCATACAGGCTGGAGTCCTGGAATTGTGGGAGCAAGAAATCATAAACCCAGGGAATAATAATTTCATGGCATCAAGGAGTCATAAAATCATGGGATCAAAGCATTATAGAATCAAGGAATCACGGATCATGGGATCATAGCATTATAGAATCAAGGAATCACGGATCATGGGATCATAGCATTACAGAATCAAGGAATCACAAATCATGGGATCATGGCATTACAGAATCAAGGAATCACAGATCATGGGATCATGGCATTATAGAATCAAGGAATCACGGATCATGGGATCATAGCATTACAGAATCAAGGAATCATAAAGTCATGGAATCACAGAATCATAAAATCATGGGATCATGGAAATGTTTCAGATGGAAAAACCCTCTAAGACCACTGAGTCCAACCACTCCCCAGCACTGCCGAACCCACCGCTAACCATATCCCAGGTGCCCCATCCACACAGCTCTTAAACCCCTCCAGGGATGTGTTCAGACAGCGCTCTCAGGGGACAGGGTGGGATTGTTGGGGTGTCTGGGCAGGGCCAGGGGTCGGACTGGATGGTCCTTGTGGGTCCCTTCCAGCTCAGGAGATTCTGATTCCACCAGTGTTCTGGGCAGCCCCTTCCAAGGCTTTAACAAGCCTTTCCATGAAGAAACTTTTCCTAATATCCAGCCTGAACCTCATCCAGCACAACTTGAGGACCTGTCAGCCCAGGGAAAGAGGGTCCCACTCACTTGGTGGCAGATGATTTCATCCTCTGCTGATCCAGTTCTCAGATTATTAAACCCAAGAAAAGTCAGAACTAAACTTGTTTGGTTTCAAGATCCCTCCTGCACAGCAGTCTGTGTGTTTGGCCTCACTGTTTAATAAAATCCTGGAATGGTTTGGGCTGGAAGGGACCTTAAAGACCACCCAGTCCCATCCCTGCCATGGGCAAGGACACCTTCCAGTATCCCAGGTTGCTTCAGGCCCTGTCCAACCTGGATGCTTCCAGGGATGGATCAGCCAGAGCTCTGGGCAGGACACAAGCACAGGATGTAATTGCCAAGGGAGTCTAAGCAAGGAAATCTTCATTCCAGGGGTGCATTAAGGAGTGTAAGGATTTTGATAAAGGATTAAGGAAGGATTGAGGTGAGTAAGCTGCTAACAGCGACATGAGCCCCACCACCCAGTTTGGTCACTGAACCCCCCAAGTTGTATCTCACCTGTAGCACAGCCCTTCCTGCAGTGAGAGACACTTGGCTGCTGTGTGACCTCTGCTCTGGGACCTGGATCTCCTCCCCCTGGAATCCCGCCGTGGTGGGCCTGCTGTGAACATTCCCTGTGGTCCTTCACGTGGAAGATGTGATGTCACAGACTCAGTTCTGGTTCTAAGCATCTGACTTTAGAAACGGGCTGGGCTTCTAGAAATTATGACCTTTGATCAGTTCCTTCACTGGATGGTCGGAATAAAGCCCTCCACAGGGGGAGGTTATGGCATTTGTACCATTTTTGGTCATTTCCATTCCACTGTAACACTAAATACTTTGGGTTTGCTGCTGTACAGAGTCTAAGTTTGCTCAGGCACAGACCTAAAATAAGAGATAATTCACTTAACTGTTCTGAGAAAACATGCCAAATGGGTAAGCCATGATTATTTCGGAAAAAAGTGCAGATTTAGTACCAGGGTGACTCATAACAATGAGCAAAAAAAGGTTATGAAAGTATTTTAAACTGCACTTTGTCACAGGGAAATATATAATAACCTCAAATAGCCATGTCTGTACTTGACCCCCCAGCACCCAGGTACTTCTAGGCTGGCTCTTGGGTATTACACCAGAGCAGGACTTTAACCTTTTATCCTAAAAGAACCCAGAGCAAGGAAATACAACCCTTGTTGAGCATAAAAATCCCCAAGCCAGCTGTTATTCTTTAGGGCCCTTAAAAACATCCTCAGTGTCTCTTTCCCCTTGGGAACAGTTTTATGATGGAGCAATTGCAGCCATTACAAAGCACTTCACAATTAAAGAATCCCACTCGTGACACGACTTCATTTTATGTCGTAGACACCAGGTTAGTTTATATTACTTGATATTCCCCACTGTGAAAAGTATTTCTATTTAAATTGCTTTATATTATTGTATTGGTTTAGTGTTTGTTTTGTTTATTATTTCTTTGTTTATGATTATATTATCTTCCTAGTTTGAAAATTAGGAAAAAGAGGTAATGAGATTTTTGAAATCTTCACAAACTCCAAACACAAATGAATTCTCAGCTCCAAAAAGTGTGTTTTGCAGTTGCCTGGGCCTGGGCCACCACGTCCAGGCTGGAGGGAGCCCAGTGGCCCTGGACATGCAGAACTGCTGGCCAGAGGGACAGGATGGGAGCTGCACACTCAGCCTGCGCCAGGATGGAGCCCATGGCTTACCCAAACATTTTACGTAGCTACTGAGTGATTAATTGGACAAATTAATTAGTTAATGGTGCTCCTGCACTTGGAAAACAGTTAATTCCTTCAGAAAAGCTACATATCTTCCCTTTTTTTTCCCACTCTTTAGGAAGCTGCAGCCCCAAGGCACGGCTGGGTGAGGGAGTTGTGTTTAGTACACAGAGAAAAGCTCATGTTTGATGGGTGATAAACCTAATTGAATGTCAGGCAGGGAGAGCTGGATCTTCTTGGAGTTGTGCCTTTACCTCTTTGCGCATTTTCAGGGAGGCAGATGCAAATCTGTGCCATCGTGATGTCACCAGGCTGCTGTCACTGGCCACGGGCAGGTCAGGGACACCAGCCCAGGGCTGGCAGCACCACGTTCTCCCTGTGGGAAAGGGGGGGAAGGAGAAGGACATTTGTCTGGTGACATCCTGGGGCCACAGAGCTTGCTGGGACTTCTGCTCCCGAGTTCAGTAAAGCTGGGATTTCACCCAGCTCACTTTGTTTCGTTTGGAAATGAAGATTTTAAAGGCACCCCCGAGGCCAGGTCTCCTCTGCTGATGTCCAAGAAATGCTCCCTAACCCTGGAGTCTTGCTGCCTCCTCCTGCTGTGGCCCTAATTCCAGAAAGCACTTAATGTATCCATAAAGACATTCCCAGCCAGCCAAGCTCTTGAGCAAACACCTAGTTTAAAGGTTTGCTTATCTCTAGTTCATTGGTGAAGAAGCAAGGTATTACTCAAAAGGAGTCAAAAGGGATAATCTGGCTGTAAATCCTTATCATTTCTATCATTTCTAACCACAGCTTAGTCATCTTTTGACCAGTGACGCACAGCACTGATTTCTTGCTGAATAAAATTGTAGAAGCACAGCCAATTTCTCACAGAGCCTGGCACTGTGCCCTTTATCAGGTTTTATGAATGCAGAGCTCAAGGTCCATCGTATGCTGTGGATAACCTAATGCAAGGTCATGTTTTGCTGGAATAACAGCACCTAAATCCTCCAGGGCAACGCCAGGATCCAGCCCTACCTGGAGATTTTATTGAATTTCCCTGGGATTTGGATGGGCAGAACAGGCTGAGACTGTGAGAGCAATAAAGGCAGTTGTAAAACACTGAAGATTACCGAGCCTGGAACTGTAAAGGTCAGCTCCTGATCTGCACTCCCCCAGTTCTCTCGTGGATTTCAAGCTGAGGTACCCCAGGCGTGGAGCTCTGTGCTCTGCAGATCAGCGAGGCAGAGGAAAATTAGCTTTGCCTTTGGAAAATTACAGCACAGGGCTGCATTTCCCTTCCCAAACTCCAGAATTTCATACCATGAATGATGCATACCCTGTCTCAGAGGAAATCACCTCAGGAAACACACTCCCCATGGCCTTAACTTGGGGCATAAGCCTCTGAGATAACACGGGGGTGGGTAAAAGGGCATTTTTGAGGTGCTAGGCACTCACTTTTGCACACATAAAGACAAAGGGAAGAGAACCAGAAGGAATTTTCCTTTCCAGCCCACCGTGGTGAAGCTGGATTGCACACACGACTGTCAGAGCACTGGAAGCTCTTCCTCTCATGACCAGGCAGCTCGGATTGAGCACTCGGCCAGGGTTTGGAAGGAATTTATATTCAAGTTAGTAGCAGAGTGGGAAAATCAAGCCTCACTGAGTAAAAGTACTGAGAACCACTTGCTGGGCAAACTTCTCTTGAAGAGAAGTCCAAGAAGTCTACTGAGGTCAGGGGGTTTATGGCTCCTGCTCCCATTTACAGAGTTTTACTCTTAAATGTGAGGGGACTTGTTAGGTTTTTGTGTTGTCTGAATTTAGAAGGGAAGAATGTTTTGATTCATCCAAACAAACTCTCTGAAGACAGAATGAAATTCACTTTTTCTTCTGCCATCGGTGCTCAGAATGAAAATGAATCAGAACAATCAAACCCTTGAGATTAGTCAGAATTAGCTCTTTTCCTGTACTGGTCTGTATGAAATATTTTCTTGATCTTTGACCAGAGGGGGAAAAAGTTAAAAAGCACAAAATAAGCTATAAAAAAGACCATTAAAACATTTCCTCAGGAAATCTATTTAAATGCTGATGTCATTTTCTACAGTCACCACTTCAATTTAACTGTGTGAAACTGGAAAGGCGCCGTCAGAGCCACGGGGAGGGGACAGCGGGGTGTTGGGATGGCAGAGACACCATGAGACACATTGAAGGGGTGATGTATGTGCAAGGGGTGCCAAGAAGACCCTGCTGCCAGATGGACAATCTGAGGGAAGAGGCACCTCCATATTCTGGAGTCTGAGGTGGATCCTGGGACATGAATCACAGAATGGTGTGGGTGGGAAGGGACCTTGAAGACCATCTTGTTCCAAGCCCTCTGCCTTGACCACTCAGCATGCTTTGCTCCAGATGTCCAGCTTTGGAGAAGCTCACGTAAGCACAGAATTTAAAATCCACTTGGTATCATGACTTTATCATGGAGTGAAGAAGAGGCTTCTAATTCAAGCCACAGATTGGAGAAGGTCAGTTTATTGGAAAGCTGAGGGAAACAGGAGAAGATACGGCCTCATAAATCTGGTTATACGTCCAAAAATATCCCCCAGGAACATCAGATGCTGCTGGGAACACACATAGTACAGCACAGTGCTCAGCAAAGCATGTTAACCTAATTTCAGCCTTACATGAAAGAAGAAAACCCTGACTCATATTTTATGAAAATTGTTATGGTGAATCAGCAAATTACTTCTGTTTATCTCCTCTGACGTCAGCACGCTGAAGTCTGGAGCAACTTGAACTAATCCCAGGGCATTTGTGACTAGAATATATTCAAGCCAGCTGAAGCTGGGCTAAATGGGAACCAGCAGTAATTTGTCATCGATGGACAGCTGGGAAGCTCAGAAAAATTCTATTTTCTGCCTGTCTGGTCAGAAGGATAGACAAGCTCTGTGTTTGCCCTTCACCTCTGACTCCTGTATCAGAGCCCAAATAAAAATGTTTACACTTCAGAAATGTGTGCCTGCTTTAGAAAGATCTCCCTGGCTGGCAGATGCTGGTGGGTTTATATATGTGCCTGTTTACACATATCCCTGTGGTGGTAGGAAGAGAATAAAAGTGCACAGAAATCTATAACCTGATCTGGTTTGTTTAGCTCCTGATCCAATCTTCTCTCCCAGTAAAGGCTCAGTAATTTGATTGTGTGTGTAGGGCACTCGGGAGCACCTGAGGGATGGGAATGAAATAGTGTGGATGAGCAGAGAAGCTGCTGAAATGCCTTCCTGCAGCAGAGCTCCAACCACAGCAGGACATTTCTGCTGCTCGCCCTCAGACCCGGGGGCTGATCACAAATTTGGGAAGCATTCCGGATTTCTTTTTGCCAAGCCCGGAAGGGGCTGCCCAGGGAGGGTTGGAGTGCCCAGGGCTGGAGGTGCCCAAGGCAGGACTGGCTGTGGCACTCAGAGCTCTGGGCTGGGGGACAAGGTGGGCATCGGGCACAGGGTGGGCTCCGTGGGCTGGGAGAGCTTTTCCAACCTCAAGGATTCTAGGATTCTGTGATCTCCTGCTGTGGGGCTTTTCCAGCCCTTCTCCTGCCTGGTGCAGGCACTTCAGCACCCCTGGAAGCACCAAGGTCCCTGCCTGGGTCCCACCTGGCTGTAGATTGTTGCACTTGGTGCTGCTGTAACAGCACCCACTGCCTGTAAATTCACATCATCTACTGACACATTTCTCCTGGAGAAAACAATACATCCCTGGGCATTACAGGCTGTCATCCCCTGCCAACCTTTGGCTGTCCTCAGGCACAAAGATTAGGAGCAAGACTAAAGGTCCTGTAAAAATACCTCAAGGACCATGATTTGCAAAGCAAGATGGGGCTGGACGTGGCTTGGACAACCTGGGCTAGTGGGAGGTGTGGGCTTGGCTGGGCTGGGCTGCACAGTCTGAGCTCAGAGCCCCTCTCCATGAGTGCCACCAGCAGTGCTGTCACCAGGCACCCAACACGGCAACCAGAGCAGTGCCCACTTTTGCCAGGGGGAAAAGCTTAGATCAGATTTGAGGGTACTTTTACCAGGGAAGCAGCCAGGCTCTGGAGCAGGATCCGTGTGCTCCAAGGAACTGTTTCCTAGGCTCTGGGTGAAAAGAGCTGCAGTGGAGCCTGCTATTATTATTTACTGCGATGTGCAACGTTGCAGCAATCCAAAAGAATGACAAAGGCAGAGCAAGAGCGATGCTTTTGGAGAATAAAGCACTCTGACAAACGCCGTTGTTGTGATCATCACTGAGAAAACACGTAGCAGAGGCAGCCCTGGCAGCAGATGTGGGTCCCTGGGGCAGGAGCAGTCACACAGGCTCCCTGCTGGGGTTCCCTGCCACAGCAGCCCACCTTCTGAGCCACCAGTGCCCACGGTGGTGGCACTCCCTGTGGGACAAGGAACATGCCAGCTCGGCCCCAAAGCCAGGAGAAGGGTGGATGTTTCTGCTGAGATCTAAACTGCACGGCACGAAGGATGCAGCTGCAGAGTCCTACAGCTCAAGAAGCTGCAGGAGAAGGGGAGGCTCTTCTAGACCTTGTGTGATTTCATGTAGAAAAAAGAGGAAAACCCCCTAAAAGCATTGCATAGGATATTTTCCCAAAAGTTCTCCAAAGTTAAATGAAAAAATATAAAGCAAGGACATGAAAATGCCATTTTAATTTGAAAAAAAAAATTGTTACTCCATAAAAAAGCTTTTGTGTCCTGCAGTCTCCATGAGCCTCTGGAGGTCCTTGTCTTCCTTCTGGCCATGGGCTGAATTCAACCACAGCTCCATAACCCTAATAAGTGGCAGAACCATCCCTGGGTATTGCATTGATTTATTATTGAAAAGAGACTATTTTTTAAAGATAAAAAATTGCAGGTTCTTTCAACTGGCTCTCTCCTCCAGTCTTTTTTCCAGAAGAAAAATCACTTTTCTGTCACATTAAGTTTAATTTTCCCCTTAAATCTGTCCCAGGCTTCTCATTTGCTCAGTGTATTTTCAAAGTCTAAATATTAATCTATTTAAGAACAGAAATGAAGCATTTTGGGGAATTAAAAAACCAGCTTACAAATCTTTTTCAGAACTAGCAGCCTCTTTTCTTCAATCTCTCTTTGATGTGAGTGAAACCCCGTGGCCCTGCTTTAAATTGCCCATCCCCATCCCATTCCAGACCACAACCAGCCCAGCTCAGCAGAAGGTTGTGTCAGTGCTCCTGGCCGAGATAAGCTGGAAATGAAGCATATCCAGGAAATTCATGGTAATAGAGCAGGGGGAAATTTATTATCAAAAAGAAATCAAGGCAGTGATGTAGAGCCCTTTGGTTTCCACTGCACTCCTGACTTTCAAAGAAAGCTGATGCAGATTTACAGCAGTTCTTCTGAAAATGAGAGGCCGTGGTGGAGCTCAGAGGTGCAGCATCAGCTCATTAACGCTGCTATTGGAGACTTAAATGGTTTTATTGAACCACTTCTTCCAGGCCTTCTGGCTGCTGCCTTTGAGATCCTGGCAGGTTCCCTCTGAATTCCTAAACACTTCATCCAGGGACAGAGGCTTTACAGTCCTGCTTGCCTTATTGTTCCACGAAGGGACAGAGAAATCCCTCTGCCACTGCAGGCAAATAATGCCCACGGTGCAAGAAGTTTTCTTCCCATGAAACTGTGAAGGAGAGGGCCACATTTCAAGGCAGAGCCAGAAGGCAGTGATGTTTATAGAGCATGAAATATGACTAAGAGGAGTTTGTCAGAAAAAAATTAGAAATTTAAAAAAAAAAATAAGAAAATGAGCTTTTTCTAAAGCTTTAATTTTGGGCTTTCCTTTCTGTGGAAAATTTAATTTTTGGTGTGCACTCTAAATGAATACAATTTTTGGTGAATTTTCTGTGGGACTGAAAATCTTTGTTTTGTCCAATTTCAGTGGCATCTTTTAAGTGAAAACATTTCAGAGTGTCTCTGTGAAAGAACAACCAGCACTTCAGCTGAACAGAACAACATTCAGTTGCCCAGAGAAGCTGTGGCTGCCCCTGGATCCCTGGAACTGTCCAAGGCCAGGTTGGACGGGGCTTGGAGCACCCTGGGCTGGTGGAAGGTGTCCCTGCCCATGGCAGGGGTGGCACTGGATGAGCTTTAAGGTGCTTCCCACCCAAACCACTCCTCGACTTTATGGTTCCATAATTAAGTGGCAAGCTCGTTGTCTCCTGTTCTTGCCTCACACTTGTGGTGATTGCATTGAATCATGGAAATGCTCATTTTGGGATATAATCACACAATATACAAATAACTGTTGGGATCAACAGGCCTTTTCCACCCAGAGCTCCCTGGTCCCTACAGCCAGAACATCCCTGGGCACCCAGGATGGACAGTGGGCAGTGTCATTGCCCCTTGGAACTGGGCTCATGCTCTTGCCACCAGTTGCAGTGGAACTGGGACCATCCCCAGCGTTTTGGGCCCTCAGTGATTCAGAGTTCCAGAGTGTTCCTGCTGGAATGAATCCTGTTGCATTCAGAGGAGCAAAGCAGACAGTGGACAACAAGGGCATGTTCCAGTGCCAGTGTTCCTGCACCCAGCCCCAGGGAGGAGCCCAGCCTGCCTGGCTCACCCCAAGGACAAACAGCATCCTGCCTGCCAGCTGATTCTGCTCCAGGGGCAGCCAAGAGCCCACATCCCCACAGTCTTCATCACTCTGGTTTCTTTTTGCTATATGAAGACTTTAAATACAACCTAAGTCAAATCCTCGTCTTGCTTTGACTTGGAATGCACTAAGAAAACTGCTGTTTAATTTAAGTGTTCCTGCAGCGTGAGAGCTCTCAGCAGTGCTGTATCACACCTGGATGTGCTTGTTCCAACGTTCTACCCCCTGAATTTAACATTTACTGTCTTGTGCACATCACACATGACTGACACCAGGAGTGACTAAGGGAACAGATCAATTATTGTGATTAAAATTGATCCTGCTCACAACGCTCTCCTGGCGTCACCGCTCACAAGCCAAGGCACACGAGCCCATTTGGCTTGGGCTTGGAACCATTTCATCCAGGCAGAATTTCCTTGAGTAGAGGAAAATTATTGCTGTGTCAAAATGAAGGTATTTGATCATCAGGAGAATAAAAATCAAGCAGTGTTTATGGACTTTTTACATCCCATGGCAAAGTCACATTTGGGTTTGAATGCATTGCAAAAATGCCATTCGATAGCCAGCGTTTGGGAGGTTTGTGCATTATGGATCCTCAGGTGCCATGGAAATAAAACGTGCCTCTGTTCCCTCTTACAAAACATGAAGAATATTTCTGTAGGTTTGGCTGAAAGGCATCAAAGAAATGCCAAATATTTGTAACACACTGCACTGAGGAGCTCATTAAAATCAACCGACCTGTGACAACTCCTGTGCTGGTCAA
Organism: Thripadectes ignobilis; assembly: GCA_035584755.1. Taxonomy (NCBI): domain Eukaryota; kingdom Metazoa; phylum Chordata; class Aves; order Passeriformes; family Furnariidae; genus Thripadectes; species Thripadectes ignobilis. The sequence goes on along the minus strand of JAWMRC010000142.1, from coordinate 1,061,000 downwards.
CACCTGCCTGTGAAAACACACAGGAAAGGGGAAAAAGAGAGAGAAAAAAGCATGAGGGAGGAAGAATAAGAAAAAAGCTGAGCTGAAATACCACAGATACAGAGGATTTTATGTAATGAGGATTTTCAACCTCGTCACCTCCTTCCTCCCCTAAAAGCCATCACCACCTGTAAGTGTTTGCAAATCCATACACCTCCATCGTGCCTGGAAATTGAATTCTGCTGAGTTTTCAGCACTTTGATTCAATAATTGTGATTTTTTTTCATATTTGCAGTTCACTTCTTTCCCAGCTCATCCTCTTGTGCAGCTCAGTTTGTCAGTTTTATTTCTCCAAAGTGCTACAGAGGGAGCAACATATAACCCACAACTTAATAAAATTTAAGGAAAAATAAATATTTTCTGCATCCGAGATGAGATGGAGATTGTGTGGGAGGGAAGGTGAGGGGAGGGAGCAGGAGGTAGACTTGAAATTGCTGCTTTGGGGAGAGGTTTGAGAATTGAGAGTTGGCAACTCAGTGTAAAATGGTTGAGGCTCTAAAATGGATTTATCAAGAGCTGAAATGCAAAAAGCAGGAGGGAAGTGTGAGCCTAATGAGACGTAAGCAGCCAATACTGGCCATCCAGGATTGCTTGAAGGACAGGAAAGCAATTTATTTACAATGTTATTGGCTGGAAAAAGCCAACAACTGCAGCTTCACCTTCCAGAACGTGCGATACAGCAAAGTGCTGCTCCTTTCAGGGGCAGAAGGTCTGCACTGGGAGTTCAGGGATTACCCACCAGCTTTATCCACTCCCAAGCCCTGAGCACGCAGATGCCAAAGGACAGCGACTCAAATGCCAGTTATCCCTGTCCCTTTGTCCTGGCAGAGACAAGAGGCTCTTGGCACTGAGTGCTGCCTCACTCTGACCCCAAAACACAGGAGCTCAGGAGGGACCGGGCTGGGCTGAGCTGGGAAAGCCCCGAGGGCACTGGGATGTTGGGTTGGAATGTGACACTCAGGACATTGCTGGTGTGTGCCCAAGCAGGGCCACTTCCCTCCCACACCCGTGCCAGGCTCAGCCTCTGCCTCCTCCCTGCCAATCCCCTCGGCCAGGTGCAATGAGACCACATTTATCCCCTGGCAGTGCCACTGGGGGGGACCTGCAGACCCCCCCAGTGAGGGGGGGCTGTAAGAGCAGCATTTGAAACAATCTCTCTTGATATCATTTGCCCTACAATATTCATTCCCTCCTCCAGGAAACAGCAAGTTTCAAATGGAAGCAAGCAGAGAATGTGCAATTTCTGTGTTCTGATGTATTTTCGGGATGTTATTGTAATGAAAATATTTCTAAATTATTAAGTTTCATACGATTCATTGCAATCTTTGCCAGCATCTTGGTGTGTCTCTACACCTGCACCCACAGTAGATAATACATTTAATTTAGGTAGCTGAAGATAATTGCTTGGTAATATGTTTCTTCCAAATTCCTTTTTGTTTTCTTTTTTTTTTTTTTAAAATCATGAAAATTCCATGATGTCTGTCAGAAAAAAAACCCCAATAATCATGAAATTCAGTGACATATATCAGAAAAAAAAATCCACAAAAACTTTCCTGCTTTTAGGGCAGGAGGGAGGTGACAAGGTTGAAAACATTCATTACGTAAAATTCTCCTTGTCCATGGTGTTTCAGCTCAGTCTTTATTTCTTTTCTGGCTCGGGTAGTTTTTTAATGTGCATCACCAGGGCATTTCCTCAGCAGTCACAGGGAAAGAGGGATTTCAGCTGGAATTTGTGAGCTGGTGTCCCGAGCAGCTCTGAGGAAGCTGCAGCCCAGTTTTGTCCCTGCTGTGTCACCTGTGTGAGCCTGGCTGATGCTTTTCCAGGTTTAATTGAGGTAAAACATTACATGCTCCTGCTGCTGAGCAGGTTTTCCTGCTTTGTTCTCTCACGTTGTTGTGGATAATTAGGTCAGGTTCACTTCTCCTTGACAGCACTGAAACAAATCATTATTTTTCAGAGTAGATGATCACTCGAATGCTTCCTATCTAATATCGCTGCCACCTCCAAAGCATGTCCTAATGAAAGAGTTCCAAGAATATTAGAGAAAAAAAAGGGGGGATATTCAGCGATGTAGTGTCTGTTGGTGACCCTGGAAAACCTTATTCATTTAGGGAACTATTACTCATGGCCATTATTGTGTGAGTGTCCCGGAGCTGAATGCAGGGGGGCTGGTCAAGCAGGACTCCACTGAACACGTGAAGTCTCTGCCACAGCTCTCCCCAGATTTGGTTTAAAACCATACCAGATAACACCTTTTTTTCTGTGAATTGGTGATGCTGAGAATTATCAGGTCCACCAACTCTCAGCTTTCCCCATCTCCTGGATGAGAAGGTCCTTCCCACAGACCTGTCCTGTTACTGGGGTGTCACCGGGTGGGTTCCAGAGCTCCAGCAGGCAGGGCAGGGATCTTTGTCACCCCGAATTGAGGCTCCTGTGACACAGCCAAGGATGAGAGTTAGTGGCTTTGCTGCAGTGGGCATTCACTGCAGTGTGCTGCCCCAGCCCCTGCTCACACCCAGCTCTGCAGGAGAGGCTTCAGCAGGACACTGTCCTGGGATTGCTGTGGTGGGCAGAGGCTGGACATGGCCTGGCACCCTGAGACCCCTGCTCTCATCTCAGGTGGGACACCCTGCAGGGTCCCCAGCCCTGGGACAACAGCACAGGCTCCTGGAGGGGCCAGGGGAGGACATGGGGATGCTCTGAGTGCACATATATCCCCATATAAAGGATGTGGAGCTGCTGGAGAGTCCAGAGGAGGCCCCAGAGATGCTGCAGGGCTGGAGCCCCTCTGCTCTGGAGCCAGGCTGGGAGAGCTGGGGGGGTCACCTGGAGAAGAGA
>JAWMRC010000142.1:1043693-1058022 GCA_035584755.1 Thripadectes ignobilis | reverse complement strand
GTCCAAGGCCAGGTTGGACAGGGCTTGGAGCAACCTGGGCTGGTGGAAGGTGTCCCTGCCCATGGCAGGGGTGGCACAGCCCCCCCCAGAGCCCGTCCCAGTGGGTCCCAGTCCATCCCAGTCCGTCCTAGAGGGTCCTAGCCCATCTCAGTTCATCCCAGTCCACCCCAGTCCATCCCAGTCCACCCCAGTCTGTCCCAGTGGCTCCCAGTCTGTCCCAGTGTCCCCAGCCCAGGCCGCAGGCATGGTCCAGTGGGTCCCAGTCTGTTCCAGTCCGTCCTAGTGGCTCCCAGTGGGTCCCAGTCCATCCCAGTCGCTCCCAGTATCCCCCAGTGTCCCCAGCCCGGCCTGCAGGCGCTGCCTAGCCCATCTCAGTGGGTCCCAGTGGGTCCCAGTGTCCCCAGCCCGGCCCCCAGAGCCCATCCCAGGGGGTCCCAGTGAGTCCCAGTCCGCCCCAGTAACCCCCTCCCGGCCCGCAGGCGCTGCCCATCCCATCCCAGTGGTTCCCAGTAGCTCCCAGTCCATCCCAGTGGCTCCCAGTCCCTCCCAGTATCCCCCTCCCGGCCCGCAGGCGCGGCCCCGCCCCGTCCTGTCCCGCCCCGGCGCGTCACGGCCCGGCCCGACCCGGACCCGCCGCAGGAGCCGCCGCCGCCCCGGCCCGGCCGGCACCATGGCCAACATGGAGAGTATCCGGGGGCACGGGGAGGGGCACGGGCACGGGGATGGGGACGGGGACGGGGGGCGAGCGAGGCCTCCCCGCCAGGCCGAGCCCCCGGGGCAGGAACGGGGGGAGGCGGCGAGGGCCGAGGGTGCGCCCAGGGCCGGGGGTGCCATTGGGGGTTCCATCAGGGGCTCACTCGGGGCCGGGGGTACCCCAAGGGCCTGGGGGGGTTCCATTGGGGGTTCTGTGAGGGCCGAGGGTACCCCCAGAGCCCGGGGGTTCCATTAGGGCCCGGGGGTTCAGTCAGGGCCGGGGGGTTCCGTCAGGGATTCCATTGGGGGTTCCATCAGGCCCAGGGTGTCCCCAGGGCCGAGAGGTTCCATCAGGGGTTCTGTCAGGGCTCAGGGGTACCCCCAGGGCCTGAGGGTCCCATTAGGGGTTCCTTCAGGGCCGAGGGTACCCCCAGGGCCGGGTGGTCCATCAGGGGTTCCATCGGGGCCCAGGGTGTCCCCAGGCCCGAGGGTGCCCCCGGGGCAGGGCTGGGGTCCCCCGGCAGGAGCTGGGCCCTGCACTCTCCCCTGGGGAAGGGAGGGCTGGGAGGGGGCTCGTCAGTGCACACAGACATCTCCGGGGGTGTCACGGTGGTGCCAGGGACAGGACAGGGAGTAATGGGCGTAAACTAAAACACAGCCAGTTCCGCCTCACCACGAGGAAGAACTTCCTTCCATGGAGGGTGGCAGAGCCTGGATCTGCTGCCCAGGGTGAAGTCTCCCTCTTTGGGGACATCCCAGCTCCATCTGGAGCCATCCCTGTGTCACCTGCTCCAAGTGACACTGCCAGGACAGGGGGATTGCCCTGGGGGGTGTCCAGAGGCCCCTGCCAGCCCCAGCCACCCTGGGCTGCCTCCCTGCCAGCCCCAGCCACCCTGGGCTGCCGTGGTTGCCCTGCCAGCCCCAGCCACCCTGGGCTGCCGTGGTTGCCCTGCCCTCTTGGGCCGGGACAGTGGGTGGGAGGTTCAGTGTCACTCCCCAGGGCAGGGCCGGGCAGGCACAGCCCAGTTCCTGAGGCAGGGAAGTTTATCCTATAAATAGTGTGGATGGGGCAGCGGGGACGCCAGACTGTGTGTGGACTGGGCTGGTGTCAGCAGGGCTGTCCCCCCACGCAGCCACCGTGGGCACACCCGGCTGTGCTTCCTGCTCGTGGGAGGAATTACACACACAGAAAGCACTGTGTGGGCTGATTTAAACCTTCCTGCTGTATAAAACCATTTAAACGCAGAGGAGGAGAACCCTTAAAGGTTCCAGAGGCCTCGGTGTGGTTGGAATGTGCAGGCAGTGCTGCTGGGGACTGAGGGATTGCTGGGGCAGGTGACCGTGAGTCACAAAGCCTGCTGCACTTGGGTTTCACTTGGGTTATGGCACATTGAGAAAGACAGAAAGGGGAGGAGCTGGAATGTGCTGCTCAGGGATGGCAGAGCTGAGGAGGTGGCAGGTGAGATGTTTTAATGCCCCAAGTGAGTAACTGAGGAAGTTCTTTCAGAATAAACTGCTCTGAAGTGCTGTATCAATGTAAATAGGTGATGTCATGGTTTGCCTGGTGGTTCTGGTCTCTGACCAGAGTGAACAACCTGAAGGTGCCTTCCTGCTTGGTAATCACCTGCTCGGTGGCTCAGAGCAATGCACTTATTGCTGCTGAAGGGATGGTGACCTGGGTTTTAAAGCAAATGTAAATCCAAGCAGCAATTTCAGTGCTGCTGGCACCTACCTTAGTAGATGCCCTAAATGTAAAGGCACACCTGTTACTTCTCTTTATGGGATATCAAAAACATTCCTCCTATCTGCAGGTTGCTGTCAGACCTCTAAGATGCATGGCTGGACTTTAAGGCAAAAAGCAGCTCTGGAATAATTTATATACTTGAAGTGTTGAAGAAACCTCAAGTACTTCCAATGTTTAGCTTTTGTGTTTCCACTTAACGGTTGAGTATCTTAGTACCTGCTGCATGTTCCTCCTGGGATATCAGAGGTGGCAGGAAAGAAGCCCACAAAGCTTTTGACTTCCATTTTGTTTGAGAAAGAGACTGGTATTATTTGGAAGCTTTCATCAACAGTGTTTTAAGGGAATGCTTTTTGATTGTTATTTTTACAGCACATACTATTCTCTGTCAGTGACGGTTCAATGCAGTATTCTAAGTCACACTGAAGGCTTGTCTGGCTGTTTTCTCAGAGCTCAGCTTAAGCAGGACTTGCACTTTTTAAAAAGAAAAGTTTCTCTTCCTGACTTGATTATTCTCTGCCCAAAAGTCAGATGATGGAGTTGTCAGGGAGCCCAGGACTGTTCACATGACTCAGGGCTGGGAAGGAGCAGGATGAGCAGTTTAAATCTGGGCTCCTCCTGTGGCTGGGCATGGCCAGCTCTGCCACTTGGCTGTTAAACTGTCCATTGGTCTTGTTCTTCAGTGGCTTTGGGATTTTTTGGATGAGGAGGGTCCAGGTGGGCCACTAAACCACATCATTTCACTGAGGGTCATGGGTTCTGGCTGTGAGGGAAAGTAAATGTCAGGGAAAGACTCTCAGTGTCTCTTGGGAGACGTTTGGTAGGTTGTATTTATCAGTCTGAGGTATGTCAGATGTTAAAAGGGGCCACTTTGCATTCTGAACTTACTTTTTATGGCTGTACATTTTAGAACCTACATATCAAGTGGCATTATCATTATAAAGCAGCTTGGTATGTCTCCTTATCCTGCAGATTTCAAGGGCTTAAATAACATTTTATAAGTTTTAATGTCACTAGCGGGGAAACACTGTGTATGCAAGGTTTGGTAGCACTTCAGACAGGAGAAAAAGTACAACTGAAGGATCAATCCTGTTCTTGAGCCTTAACTTGCACTGCAGAACACCTGTTTAATTTGAAGTTTGCTGCAAAGGAGCTCAACAGGAACTCCAAAAAATGTGACAAAGAAGAAAAAGCAGAGAAAGCCAAAATTAAGAAGGTAAGATCTGTTGTTTGCCTACTGCAGCGGGAAAACGTGGTGTTTTATCATTTCCCTGGTGTGCTTGCTAATAGTAAAGTGGTCAATGTCTGGGATTTCAAATAATGACTATAAATCTTCCCATGCTTATTAATAAACATGAGGATAAATTCTTGTATATCGTCCTGGACAGCTTGTGGAATTTGCTTCCCAAGGGGATTGTCTTGTATGTACTTTGTTAGAGACTATTGTTCTCAAAGTTAAAAATACTTAATAATACTTAATGTTTCTCAGCTTGTTTTAAAAGGGCTTATGGAGTGGAACTTCAAAATAGCTTTGAAGGCATCGAGGTAGTGAGGAGAGAGAATAAATCTGTTTAACTTTTGTCTGTGACATACGGTTGGTGTGGTTGTGTCTGTGTTTGAGGCTTGAGACTGAAAGTGGCTTTAGGAGTAGAAAGTTATGTTTCTACAGCTGTGTAAAACTCCCTGTTTGAAGTGGATTCGAGATGCCTTCCTTGGAAAGAAATTAGAGATTCAAATCTTGAAATGTTTGGGACCTACTGGGGGAGGAGGGAAGGGTTTGTTTTCTCTTTCCATTGCAAACAACACAGTGACAAATTGGTGCTTATTTCAAAAACAAAACAGACTACTCAGAAACCGTATTTGCAAGAGCACCGAATGCTCACACGCCCTTCCCTCGCCCTTCCCCTCCCTTGGCAGGCCATCCAGAAGGGGAACATGGAGGTGGCTCGGATCCACGCCGAGAACGCCATCCGCCAGAAGAACCAGGCCATCAACTTCCTGCGCATGAGCGCGCGCGTGGACGCCGTGGCAGCCCGGGTGCAGACTGCGGTCACCATGGGCAAGGTACTGCCTGGCACCCAGCTCCTGCCCACCACCCCCTGGGCACAGCCACTCTGCCCTCGGGGCTGGCCAGCAGTACAGCAGGGACTGCCATGCTCTGGCAGCTGCTCTTGGGGTGCAGGGTGCTTTGCCAGGGTACTTCTCCCTTCCAACATCAAGTTAGGATGTAGGACTTGTGGTTCCGGAGATCTCTTCTAGCTCAGGGTGAAGATTGTTTTGCCAGGATACTTCTCCCCTTCAAATACATCAAGTTATCATGTAGGACTTGTGGTTCCAGAGATCTTTTAGCTCAGGGTGAAGATTGTTTTGCCAGGATACTTCTCCCCAACCAAATACATGAAGTTATGATGTAGGACTTGTGGTTCCAGAGATCTCTTCTAGCTCAGGGTAGAGATTGTTTTGCCAGGATACTTCTCCCCTTCCAACATCAAGTTATGATGTAGGACTTGTGGTTCCAGAGATCTCTTCTAGCTCAGGTCCTTGTTGAAGGCAAACTGCTGTACTGAGGGTTTATTGTGCCACGTGACCCTGCTATTTAATACTCTCAAAGCTCTGTGGATAGAGATGAGAGAGCTGGGTAAGAAATCATGGGGTCCCAAGAATGGTTGGGTGGGAAGGGACATTAAAGATCACCCAGTGCCACCCCTGCCATGGGCAGGGACACCTTCCACCAGCCCAGATTGCTCCAAGCCCTGTCCAGCCTGCCCTTGGACACTCCCAGGGATCCAGGGGCAGCCACAGCTTCTCTGGGCACCCTGTGCCAGGGCCTGCCCACCCTCCCAGGGAAGGATTTCTTCCTGAACTCCTCATTTTATTTCATCAAAATTGCCTTGCCCTCCTCTCAGGTAACGAAGTCGATGGCAGGGGTGGTGAAGTCCATGGATGCCACGTTGAAGAGCATGAACCTGGAAAAGGTAAATAACTTCATCTTCTTGGAGCTGCACATGCAAAACAAAAAGAACAATGGCCACAAGTTTTAGAAGGGGAAAATCCATCAAGAGAAAAGTTTTTACAGTGAGGCTGGGAGGAAAGGGGGACAAGCTTCTGATCTTCAGAAGCTGCCTGTCCTTGTGGTGTGATTCAGTTTCTGTTGAGATACATTCCCTTGGTTATCTGCAGTTGATTGATTTGATTCATATTTTTTATAGATCTCTGCACTAATGGATAAATTTGAGCATCAGTTTGAAACACTGGATGTTCAGACACAACAGATGGAAGACACAATGAGCAACACTACGACGTTAACAACACCACAGGTAAGAACAGGAAAGGTTTTTTAACAGAGTGAACTGAAATGATGTGTCTAAACCAGATGGAAATGTCTGATTCTCTTCTTTCTGCCTCCTTCGAGACTTAGTAGCCACTGGAGCCTTTTTGCTTTGTGCTCCTTTGTGATGAAGAGACTCTCAAATTATAGCTGCAAGTACAGAGGATCACAAATATTTATTTTGGCCTGTTTTGCCCTTTTTGCAGGCTTTATTTTAATTATGTCTTGAAAAATTTAACCTTCCTACCGAATAAGCAGCATTTTCATGAGTTCTTAATGAACTTCTGCAGCAGAGAACGCTGCAGCATTGTCAAAGCAGAATATGCTGGAAGTTCTGAGTCTCTCATATTAACAAAATTCCATGAGTCACCACCAAATCAATAGTGGAACATGCAGTGAAAGGTTGTTACTTACCTACTTCCAGTTTATGGACATGTGCTCACTAGAAGAAATCTTTAAAAAATGCTTGTTAAGAATTCCCAGGAACTGTCTATTTGTGCTGTTCCACAAGGACCTAAATGTGCTTTTACAACAGAACATTTGTCAGAGAAATTTACTGGAGATAAATAAAATAAACCCAAACTGAAATCCAATAAACCACATCTATTGGAGATGGGCTTTTTTCCATGTTGTGCAAAGCAGTATTTTAGTAGCTCCTAATCTGCACTTGAAACACTCAGGTGTATGTTTGGGGTTTTGTACCAAGAAGTTGAATTATTTCTCTTCATTTCTCAAGCCAGAGTTCACTTAATGTCATTTTGCTTGCTGAGCACCTCTGCTCCTTATTTTGAGTTCATACCTTGTGGTGGTGAAGCACCAAACTGCTCTGCAAAAGGCATTTCCCTTTGCATGTTTTGTTCAAATAATTCCCGTTCTCAGGAGATGTGACAGTTGTCAGAAAGTGCAAATGCAACAATCCATTTTGTTTTCCTGCAGAACCAGGTGGACATGCTGCTGCAGGAAATGGCAGATGAAGCAGGGTAGGTAAAATCCCAAGTGACTATTTCTTGAATGAATCTTGGTTCCCACAACCCCTCCTGGTTAACTTGGAGGTCAGATACCCCTGTTTTCTATGTCTGTCTCTTGGGAGCAGAGTTAAAACACCATTTTCCTTTCACCCCTGGACATGTATGACCTGTCCTTTTGGTAATGAGTCAGAATTACTCACCAGCTTGTCCAGGGAGCTGGAGTACAGCACTCATGGCATGCTGTCTCAGTCCTCCTCAGTATTTGCCCCCTTTGCTTGTCAGTTACTGGTCTTCCCCCTTTATCCACATGTGCCTGACTTGGTTTTTGTTCTGTGTTTCCTCTTAGGCTTGATCTGAACATGGAGCTACCTCAAGGACAGACAGGTTCTGTGGGCACGAGCGTTGCCTCAGCAGAGCAGGTGGGTGTCAGACCTCACTGAGATGGGTGTTTTCTAGAGGAATGCTGTGAGATCCAATGCTTCTCTCTGCCAGAGCACTGCTCCTGAGTTCTGCTTCTATTTCAGTGTCCCAAACACACAGCGTGCACTTCAAACAGTCTTGTTGTCAAAACAATTTGGATGATCCATTTGTCTGTTTGGGAAACACGGAAAGTTCAGGTGTATTTTTGCCTGGTTATTTCACAGTTCCGACGTGTTGTCCCTCGTGCCCACTCCACATTTAATGCATCCAGCCCTCTCCTATAGCACACACCAGGCCTTTGGGATTTTCCTCCCTTTAAGTTGTGGAGGGTCTCATGGGACTGGTGTAAAGGATTCCATGTTTGCCCTAGAAGGATAGCTTAGAATTTCTTGGGTGTGAGCAGATCCTGATGTCCAAATTGAGCAGATTTTGGTGAGCTGTTTTTGCCATTCTAGGGGAACATACTTAAGGAAAACAGCTTATTTTTATCACCCCATCTTTGTGGAGAAGGTTTTAGGCAGCCTAATCCTATCTGACCCATCTTTGGGAAGCCCCAAATACAATCAGAATCCCAGAATGGTTTGGATTGGAAGTGACTTTAAAGATAATCTTGTTCAGCCCCCTGCCATGGGCAGGGACACCTTCCACCAGCCCAGGCTGCTCCAAGCCCCATCCAGCCTGGCCCTGGACACTCCCAGGGATCCAAGGGCAGCCCCAGCTTCTCTGGGTACCCTGTGCCAGGGCCTGCCCACCCTCCCAGCCAGGAATCCCTTCCCAATATCCCATCTAACCCTGCCCTCCTTCAGCTTAAAGCCTTTCCCCCTTGTTCTGTCAATATTCCACATTCTTTGAAAAAACCCTCAAACCCCCAACCCTTTCTCTGCTTCTCTCTCCTGTAACTCCTCCCTCATGGCCATCCTTAGGCAAATCTGGTTAAACCAGGGGAGAATTTCATATGAGCTGGCCAGTGTTGCTGTTGCTGATGGTTGGTTTCTCTGTGTGTGCTGGCCCTGCAGGATGAGCTGTCCCAGAGACTCGCCCGCCTCCGGGATCAGGTGTAACTGAGCAGAGCTGCAGTTCCTTGTTCCTGCCTCCAAACTGCCCCGTGGAACTAACCCTGCACTCAACTCCAGGTGTAAACAGTCTGGCTTAGTGTTTGACTCTTTGTAACATAGGGTACTTCACTCCTCGCTTGCTACTCTTTCTAAAATACATCAAGTGACCCAAAAATATCAGCTCTTAACGTCCTTTTCAGTACATTTGGAAGTTGATCTATTTTTTGCAAGCTTTTTCCACAAATTCAAGTTGATGTTCTAAGTCAGCCACTGATGTTAGTAACATTCTAGTTCAAAGCAAAGCAGAGTGTCATTGAGATATATTTTCAATTTTTTAAATGAAGAGAACTGTGGTTGGAGAACTGATGTATCAGTTCAGGTGCTTGTAGATAATTTTCCTACAGAGCCAAACCCCTGGAACACACAGGGGTGAACAGTGTGGACTCCGTGGAAAACACACTTGTTGAAACAAGTGGACTTTGAGTTTTTTAGTCTTTTAGAGGTGAGGAAATTGTGCTAAAATTAGCAGGTTCACTCAAAAATAAGTTACCAAATGCTGATTTCGTATGACTGGGGACTTGTGGTGCCATCACTTTAGCACAGAAGGACTCAAATATATTTTTTGACTCTTTGTCAGGTCTGTTGCTCTCTGCAGATAGAATAACGTGATTTGTAATATTCCCTTTGTATGGAGGAGGTCATTTTAGCAGTTCATATTTCTGCACAGGAGGAGAGAGTCTGGCTGCTCTCAGGAGCTTCAAACTCTTGCTGCAGTTGTCAAGTAGAAAATGGTGGCAGAAACGTGTACCTTGTGAAGTGTTGTGATAAACAGTGACTTCAAATTATCTTCCTGATTTTTTTGGGGCTCATTTTTATGTTTTGTCTTTGTAGGGGTGAGGGAAGCTGTGAAGCATCAGGCTTGGAATTGGGTTTTAATTGCCTGGTGTTCAGGGTCACGTGGGTTTTCCAGTGTTGGGGAAATATTTAAGGAAAAAAATACTTCACTTTTTTATTCAAGCAGGATTTTTTCAGTGAAAATGTGCAAAAAATGATGAAACATTTCAGAGCAGTTTCAGACTTTATTTGGAATGTATTACCCAACTCACTCCAAAGGTTTAGTAGGATGTGACATACTGGAATAATCAAGGCTACTGTGAAAATAAGATAAGAAAGTAAGACAGACAAAACAACCTAAAATATTGTGGAATTCTCTCTCACACTGGCAGCCAGAACTAAAACAGTTACTTTAAAATGTGATCTTTTCGCTTGCTTAAATGAAAATACATGTAAACACCCTGAGGTTCCTCCTGTAAACAGGAGAAATTGGAAGGTGTTTGAAAACCACATGGTTTTGGTACATTCCCTTCACATTATAAATAAAACATCTTAGGAAAGGAACTGTTGCCTGCATTTTCGTCTGGACAGTGTAACCAGGACAATGGTGTATCTATGCAACAGGTTACCCAGCTGAGGTAACTGTGTGTGTGCCTTTGCCTTGCTGGATTGGCTTCATTGTTTTCTCTTCAGTTACTTCATATCCTGATCTGGCTGCAAACCTCCAGCTGTGGAATCCCTCCCTGCCTGGGGGTTGCTTCTGGGAGCTGTCCAGGCAGTGCTGAGGGTTTCATAGGACAACTCCAGCACCTTGCCTGGCTCATTTGAATTATGTTTCTTTTCAAATGCTGTTAAAGTCTTCAGACAAGTTCAGAATTGTGCTGCTGTTAGACTGGCTTGGGGCCATCCTGGAAGTGTTTGAGGGGTCAGACAGCAACTCTGAGCTCCCACATGGTTGATTTTCCCAGTTTCAGTGAGCCTTGGAGGAATTTAAAAACCAAGAGGTGGCACTGAGATTGCTGCAAGATAAATGTTAATTAGACTCATTATTTTATTGGTGATGCACAGCTTGGTTTGGTATTTTGATCTCATCCCAGGCTGGTGAACTCCAGGACCCCCAGAGATTTCCAGTGTTGTTTCTTTAGGGGAATTAACAAATATCAGGTCTTGACTGACTTAATGAAGTCCATTACAATTAAAGTTCTGTCTGGGGGACCGTGGTGCAAAGAGCCAGGCAGGCTTGGCTGACCTGGGGAAGAAATAGATGTTTAAAGCAGGGTGGTTTTGCCCTGTGGGTTTCACTCCAGGAGTGTTGGTGTATTCCAGCCCTGCCAGGATTTGGGGTCTGGCAGCTTCTCCACACAGATCTCCTGCCCTCTCCTGGGCAAGTGCTGTCTGAGAGCTGCAGTCACAAACTTCTAACACTTACATATTCAAATATATGTATATTTTTCTCACGTCTTTTGCAAATGCTTCAAACAAAGCTACGCTGAGAGCAACATTTGAGTTCCACCCTCCTCCCTTCAGGCTCCTCAAAGTGTTTCTCTACCCTGGGCAGCTCTGGCTCCTCACTCCAACCTTGTTTTGTCTCCTGTGTTTGTACAGGTTCAGTCCTTGTTAAATCACTTGTTTGTGCTCGTATGGAACTTATTCCCAGCTGGTGTTGCAGTATTTATGTGATGAGCAGCACCATCTGAAGGGAGACATTGCCTGAAATGTTGCTGGATGGTTTTGCTCAGTGTTTTTCCTCTGTTACTAAATCTGCTGGTGTGTGCTAGTGCTTTGCCTCCATTAGAGTTCCAAAACAAAGCCATGAAGAGCTTCAGATGAAAGGAGAGGGAAGGAAAATAAGAACAAGAACTTTAATTTCATGACTGCAGTGGGATCAAACAATCAAGTTGCCTTTGTGGAGATCCTCAGAGCCAAAAAATACCGACTTTTTGTTAAACATAATCAGCAGTTGTGCATAGAAATAAATTCTGAAGCTGGTGATGTGTATAGAGAAGAGAATAATTTTGTAGCTCTGGTCAAGTTCACTTTGAAAACTGCTTTCCTTGTACTGGACAGTTTGTAAATGTAACTGCAGATGGTAAATAAAATTGTACAGACAACTTCTTTCGGGTGTGTGGCTCTTACAGGTCTCGGTGTGGGGCTAAACAAGCACGTGCCATGATATTCCTGGGGGAAGAGAACCAGAAAATTAAATATTGACAGAGAAAAACAAGAAGAAAATAAAGTGGGAACTCTGAGAGAGACTTGGGACAATTAGGGAGTATTTAATATTAAGTATAACAACAAAAGCTCTCATTATGAGCAATTCTATGATTTTTTAAAAAATGTTTAATCTGTTACAGAGTGGTCTCTCGTGCTTAAACATCTCAAAGGGTTTTCTGTCCTTAAATATAAAACGAGGGGTCGGGTGGGAAACTGGCAGGGGCTGCTGTGGGTTTGAGTTTGGGTTTGGGTTTGTCCTTCGCAGACATAAAAATCGTCAATTTTAACGTCCCCCTTCCGCTGTTGTTTGGGAACCAGCAGAGGGAGCTCAGGCTTTGCTTTTGTAGGTCCTACAGAAAAGCCTGCTTGGAATTCTTGGAGGGCAACGCTGCTTTAAGGAAGTGCCTGCTGTGGAACCTTTGACTGGGGCAGGACCCACTCGGGAGGACGTGCCCTAAGCCTGGCCTGGCATTTGCTGGGCTGCCCTGGGTCCAGCCTGGCACTGCTTGGCACAGGCTGGTTCTTGTCACTCTGCCCTGAACACCCCTCAAAACATCCCTTTGCTGCCTTTAGCCACCAGTTTGGGCCTTCTGGATCTGTTGGGAGTGTGATAGTGAGTAACTTCGTGCTTTAAACCTCTTTCATTTTTAATTGAGCCTTCTCAGGTTCTTTCAGTTGTCATTCTGCTTCTGTCCCGTGGTGATAGGTGTGTTTTACACAGGAGGAGACACTGTGTGCTGATGGGAATACATTTTAGCAGTGAACTTGATTTTCTTCCTGGAGGTTTGCTGAGCCTTGGCTTGGTGAAGTGTTTCTTTGCAGGACTCTGCAGGGCATTGCAGGCCTGCCCTGTCCTCGGGCCCAGGCTGAGCTCACAGCAGCACTTGGCTCCCAACTTTCTTTTTCCCAACAGTATTTTTCCACTGGGGCTGGGAAGGGTCAGTGGCCCTGCTTGTATCAGAAGCAGATCCCTTCCTTACCATCCCATGAAGGGAAGGACCGGCAGGAACAATCTGCAACTCATTTCTCGTGCCACTTGAGCTGCTGGAGCTCAGAAGAAGAAGTGAGTGAGTTTTGCAGGCTCCTGCTTCCCTTTCCTGCTCTTTCTCAAGGAACTTGTGCTATGCTATGCTATGCTAGGCAGTTCAGGGTAGAAAATCCCTGCCCTGCAGGATCCCAGCTCTTGGAAAGCTTTCCAAGGTCTTCCAGCAGTGCCGACACCATGAGGAGCAGCCAGACTTGGACCCTCTCACAGCAGACAGGCTGCTCTCAGCCCTTGTCTAGATAAGGGTGATTTCAGACCATTAAAATATTTAATACTGCATATTTCTAACCTAAAAGATGTTTTCCTCTGTGTACTGCTTAGGATATTTGGAATTTATTAAGTCTGAGTGAAACAATCTTTGTGCAAAAGTCGAAAGCAATGAACACTCTGTATCAACTCACATGTGTATCTGACAAGATAATCATCAGCTTAATTTAATTTCCCTGCTATCTGATTCCTAATTCTTTATTACAATCAATTTCTGTCAAAAGGAGCTGTCAGGGATAGGAAAACATTTTAAAACGTCTTTTAAAGACGCTCAGTGTTTTTCAATTACATTTCTTAAGACTTCTTTCTTATTTTCAAAGATTAGATAAACATAATCCTGGAGTCTCTGTTTCACTTCATTCTTATCACAGGCAGGGCTTTGTTTCTCTTGCTGTACAAAGGGGCAATTCTGGAATTACTGAGCTCAGTTTCTCTGGCTGGTGGTTTTCCAGTTCCCAGGTTCTGTCTGAAGTCCCAACATTTGCCTGGCAATCTGTAGGAGAAGTTCAGAGTGTTGTAAATTAGTTCCAGTCTCCACGAGCCTGCTGTGACTAATTGATATGACCTGGAAGTGGATCAAGTCCATAACAGTAAGAGCAGCTTTTCCTCTGGTAATTTGACAAATAGAAGCCCTTTTGGCAGTCCCAGGTAGGCCACATACCCCATTTGTTCTGTCCCGACGGGCAGCGTTTCCGTGTTGGAGTGATAATGATTTTCCAGATTCCTGCTGATTTGTAGAGCAGGTGCCTTAATTTATTAATGCCAGAGGAAGGGAGAGATTCAGCAGCAACAACTGAAGGAGGATTCCTGGCAGCAGCTGTAAATCAAAGCCCTTCCTTACCCGGTTCTGTTGCTGTAAGTATTTGAACATTGCTTAAAATCTTCGTTTTTTCATGCAAAATGTGTAATTGCAACCTTTGCTGCAGGGGGTAAAAACAGCAGAAGGAATAATATATTACTGTTCATTATTACATTTAACAATGGCACTGTTGTTTCATCTAAACATTTGAAAAATATGAAGGTTAATACTTACCAACCCCTGACTTACAGCAGCAAAATGCAGAATATCCTGGGCTCTCCTCCAAATTTAATGCCTTTCCTGGAGCTTTATGGTTTCCTTCAGCCTGTGGTTGCAGTAATAAGTAGCCCAGGTATTCCCAAGCTCTTCATAAAGGTTTGTGGGGCTGTTGGGATGCGTGGCTGTTTCCCTGGGACAGGGACACTGGAAGGACCTGCAGGAGGGCTGTGGTTTGGGGAGTGCCAGGAGCTCCTTTGTTTTCCACGACCCCATGGAAATCAGGAAATCCCAGGGTTTGTGTGAGGTTTGGCTCGTGCACAAGGGGCTGCTGGAACAGGACCTGTGCAGGGGAAACCCTTGGGAACTCCCCTCAGTGCCTAATTAATTTTAGAAGAAGAATTTTAGGCGTCCACTGTCAGAACTGTGTTCATTGTGGGTGAGTCCAGGCTGCTTTCTGCATGGAGGGCTTTGCGTGCTCCCTGCCTGTTCAAAGCCTGCCATCCCACTCCTCCTGTGCCATCCCCACTCCTCCTGTGCCATCCCAGCCTTCCTCTGCCATCCCACTCCTCCTGTGCCATCCCCAGCCCTCCTCTGCCATCCCCAGCCCTTCCTCTACCATCCCACTCCTCCTGTGCCATCCCCACTCCTCCTGTGCCATCCCCAGCCCTCTTCTGCCATCCCAGCCCTCCTCTGCCATACCACTCCTCCTCTGCCATCCCACACCTCCTGTGCCATCCCCAGCCCAC
>JAWMRC010000142.1:1008307-1029659 GCA_035584755.1 Thripadectes ignobilis | reverse complement strand
GGTTACAATAACACAGCCAGGACTTTTGGAAGGAATTGGAAATCTCCTGTTCCAGGGCCTGTGGAGTGTAACTCTCTGTGCAGGATCTGTGCTCTCCATGGGACTGAGCCAGGGGTATCCCTGCCATTCCCTCGGGCACAGACTGCTCTGTGCAATCCCACGTGGATCTGCTGAGGTTGAGTGCTGTGGTGGAAAAGTGTCCTGCAGGGCTCCTGGAGGTGTTTCATCCCACACAGCTCTCTGAGATGTGTCCTCCAGGCCCCCAGCACAGATCAATGCTGTGCTGCTGGAGGACACAGCATGGAGAGGAGGGCTCTTGGGCACCCCTCCACCTCCTCCTCCCCCCAGGAGGAACACATCCCTATTTCATCCCACCTTTCTTTACCCTGGCAGCACACACTGGATTTATGTCCCCAGGAGCCACCTGGGTCCTGGAGAACAAGGCACTTCCATGGCATTAATTAGGACCTGTTAGAGCCAAGGGAAGTTGAGAACACGCTCAAACACTTGGCCAAACATGGCTCCTTTGCCAGCCCCAGGTCTCAAATAGTCCCTTTGAAATTAGGGATAAAACTGGAGTGGGTGAGCAGCAGCTCCCCAGGGTTTGGAGCTGATTAAAGCCAAGCAAGAGAGAGAAAACATATTTGTAGAAATACAGATGCCTGTGGTCCCACTTGAGAGTGCAAATATCAAAAAGGTGACTGTACAGTTTGCTCTTAACCTACAACCGTGACATAAATATGACCAAAAGGGATCATCTGGCTGCGGTTCATCTCAGATCTCCAAGATCTTCCACCTTGCCAGATCCTTCTCTCTCTCAGATCCTCCACCCTCCCAACAACACGACATACCTGCCCACAAAAAAAGGGTTCAAAGCCTGGATGTCCCTCTCCTGTACCACACAGTACTTCAGAGTCAGTAACTAGTGAGCCCGTGGGTAGGAAGGACTTGCTTTACATATCAATGCTTAGAAATGCCCTCTGATTCCACTAAAGGCAGTGGTTAATTGTGGGGTGCCAGGCAGAGTGGTGACATCTGCCGTCCCTCAGGGCAGCCGGGACGCTGTCACTCACTTTGAAAGGGCCTCCTGCATTCATCAGTCTGGATGGCACAGAGAAGTTATAACCATACAGGCCATATGGAGGATGTAAAGAACAATTAAGTGCTTCCCGAGCAATGGGACTTGATGGCAAAATGTTTCCAGATGCATGTAATCCATACAGCATTTGACCAGCAGAGCCGGGGACTGGCAGGCACTGCGTGGTTAAGTCTTCAGTTTTGGCGCTTTTCAGGTTGGTTATGCCAAGGGAAGACAGTTTGGGCACATCCACCATGAAGTGGGGCAGGAGGTGTGGGTTGGGGCCTCCCAGCTTCTCGTGGCTCGGGAAGAGGAGAGACTGTTGTCTTAAGAAGCTCGTAGGGCAGATCTTGTAGTAGAGGGGCACGTTGAGGTTGTGTAGGTAGGTCTCGGGGCACGACACGCCGATGTTGCTCCCCGGCAGGTGGAACGTGGGAGGGGAGCACGAGGGAGAGAGCAGAGGGTTGAGAGGAGAGGGTGTCCCACCGCTGGAGGTCACCGGGGAAGAGCTGGAGCTCCCACCTGGAAAGGAAAACAGAAATCATCCAGGCTGGGCTGGCTGGTGTGTACAGCCGAGGAGACCTGGGGTGTCCACAGCCAAGGAACCCTCGGAGGACTCCTGCTCACGCTCCACGTGTCCCTGCTGTCCGGGTCCATCCAAGCACAAACTCGCCCCAAGGCCAGCTCCTGGAAGATGGGAAGGTCTACCCATAAATTATTTGTTGATGTTCCTTAGCACTTCTTTAAGAACAATACTCAAGCAAGGCTAATCCCATTCCATGGCCCGGGACCGCTGTGGAGTCCAGCTCCACACACACCTGCTGGATCCACACCTGGCTGTACGACCAGGAACTCTCCCCTCTTACACACAGCGTGGCTATTTTAGCATCCCTGTTTCTCACACAAATTCCAGACACATTTTCCCCCTTGGATATCTGAACAAAAAAGCATATTCAGCCTGATGGAGCGTTTTTTGTCCCTTCCTGCTCACAGGAATTGACTCATTTCGCTTGGCTTCCCAAGCCATTTGAAACATACCCCTGAATGCTATCGGTGTCTCCAGAAATTCAAACCCACCCGTCATTTTAACGCTCGCCTTTCTGAAAGGGATGAATGAACACTTTCAGAATTCGACAGAAAAACAACACCAAGGAGAAAAAAAATGAAGCAGGGATAGGAAAGCTGCTCCGAGGTGGGAATGGTGCTCCAGGGCAGCCAGTTCTGGTGCTACACAGATGTTGGTTTGATCTCCCGCCGGTGAAGAGCCCCGTTACCGCCGCACAGTCATTACCAAATCCTTCCAGAGGGGTTTTCCCCCGCTTTGTTTTAATTTCTTACCAAAGTGACTGGGAAAGGAAGGAAGGGAATGTGGATCCATTTGTGCTACGTGTCTTCCTCAATTTACATTGAATTCCAGGCGAAACACTGCCTGGATGTGATCTGATCGGAATTCACACGCCACCAGCGACCCGGAATGGGCTGTAAAACCAAACTAACATCTAAGGCTTAGCAAACCTTAAGGAACCCACAAAGATTTGGGACGTGATGCAAATGAATTTCCAAGCTCCCAGCAAGCAGAGCCTCTCCCGGATCAGCACCAGCCGCAGGTTCTGTGCTGGGAGGGTCTCACCCTTCCCTCTCCTGCCATCAGCAGGGCAGGCTCTGCTCCTCTCCCAACATCCACATCCCGATGTCCTCCAGGAATCAGGGAATTTGGGTCAGAACGGTGTGATCGAACGGTGTCTGCGAGTGTGAGGCAGCGAATGAATCGCACAGGGGTTGGATCCGGCAGAGCAAAGCAGGGTCAGGATTTGCTCCACGGTATCCTGAGCAATATCGCCCGACTTCCAGAACTACTGTGGGAATGGGGATTGGGAAGGACAGAGCAGCTCAGTGAGGGGATGTTTTCTGCCCTTTCTATTGTGCTGAAAAATTAAAAGTTTGCTGCCAATTCTTTCTTCAGCACGTTGGTCATAGTTTCTTTTAATTTACCTCCCAGTTTTAGAGCTTTGGTATTTCTATATTTCAGCTTTTCTTCAGAAATATTAATAGAATTGGAGATTTGGGCTATATTTACATCAGTCCAGGAATCTGACTCTGAAAAAAAATACCAATTGCATGAGGAAAAATACCAATTACATTAAGACAAGCAAAAAAAAAAATAAATTAAAAACTCCAGGTAGCCCTAATATTTTAACATATGTACAATACTATTTTAGCACCTTTTAGCAGTGAAATTGCTGTTGCCTCATTCCCCACTGCAGCCCAACCAGCAGCTCCTCTTCCCAGTGCTGGAAAATGGGTTCAAAAGGGGATTTTTTCATAAGATATTTTATAAAAATAAAATTAAAAAATATTATTACAATTACATTAACATTAACAATAAAATTACTGTTATTAATAGTAATGATGATAATAATTTAAAAAACCTAATTCTCTTTACAACCGATAAAACTAATTTCTCCCGAATTTGATTTCTTGTGGCCCCATTTCTCCGCCTGCACAATATGAATTTTTCCTGCGATTTTTGCAGCATTTCCCTGCAGACACGACTTGATGTGTCCCAAGACTTTGAAGAGTTCCTAACCTGAACGAGACTTAAACCCGCGCCTTTAAACCCAAGCCGGAGCCTCCAGCGTGCAAACGAGCTGTTAGGTTTTTTTTCCTTCGGCGCTGGGAATAATCAATTTTCAAATATTGCCTCCAAAAGCCGTTTTTCGGGAGAGGGCTGTAAGGGAGCGGTGTGCCTTGTCAGGATGAGGGAGAGCGTTTTCCCCTAAGGTTTGCCCCCTCTTCCCTGCCTTTCTGTGGGGCTGCTGCATCCTTTAGAGCGGATAATTCCATTTTGCGCCCCGTAACGCGTTTGTCGGCGCAGCAGCCGCGGCCGCCGAAGACCCTGGCCGTCACTCTTGCCACGTTTTGAGCGGATATTCCCAACCCGGTTGGAAACAATTAGTGGAGCGGGATCAAAGCCGTAACAACCCGGCTCCAAATTACCCTCCTGCGCACTCACAGCTCTTTTCCTGCCCGTCTCGCTCTGATTTCAGCCGGGGGCTGGGGCAGCCCGCGCCGTCATCCTGCTCTTCCCGGCTCCTCGCATCGATTTGCGCAGGAATTTTGCCCCAACCCACGCGACATTAAATCCCCCAAAGGCGGACGCTTCGTGTTCTGGACCCACCCCGTCGTCCCGGTGGTTTGAGCCCCGCGGGAAGCCCCGAGCCCGCGGGCAGAGGCAGCGAAGGACTTACCGTGGCTGTCTGCGCCGAAAGCCTTGAAATCCAGGGCGAGGGGCGGCCGCCACGGGTAGGAATCCAGGAGCCCATCGAGGACCCCCCTGCGGGGGACACCGGGTTGAAGGCGGCCGTGGGACCGGGGGGACGGGCAGGCGCGGCGGGGCGGCCCCGGCACTTACCTGTTCCTGCCGGGGTCCCGAAAGCCTTTGGCGAAGGGAGTCCTGTCGATCTTCAGCTTCGTGATCTGGAGGGTGGGAGAGAAAGGGGTCTTTGGGGCGCGGGCTGAGCTGGGACCCGCCGTCGGGGCTCTCTGTCCCCCCGACCCCGCGTACTGTCGGGGCTCTCCACGCCCCGGGTTCCCCGGCCCGTCGGGGCTCTCCACGCCCCGGGTTCCCCGGCCCGTCGGGGCTCTCCACGCCCCCGGCCCGGTACCTGCTGGTTCTGGTAGGCCGTCACGGTGGTGAACTCGGTCTCCTGGAAGGAGAAGGTCTGCACCCCCTCGGCCGGCAGCGACTGGATCTGCGCTAGATCGAAGCGAGAATCCTGGGCGATAATGTGGACGCGGGGCTTGTACTTGTGCATGGACTGCAGGATGATCTGTGCGGGGGAGAGGCGGCTGAGACCCCCGGAGGGAAAAGGGCAAGAAGGAAACTCGAGGCGAGACGCGGGAGGGACCCAGCCCTCAACCTGGGGCAGGAGGGACTGGTCCACCCGCCTTCCCGATGCTGCCCCCAGGGTGACGCTCTGCTCCCCGGGGTGATGCTCTGCTCCCAGAGGGATGTTCTGCTCCCCGTGAGTGATGCTCTACCCCCCGGGATGATGTTCTGCACCCCAGAGGGATGTTCTGTTCCCCGAGGTGACTCTCTGCCCCCCGTGGGTGATACTCTGCACCCCAGAGAGATGTTCTGTCCCCCGGGATGATGCTCTGCACCCCAGAGGGATGTTCTGTTCCCCGGGGTGACGCTCTGCCCCCCGTGGGTGATGCTCTGCACCCCAGAGGGATGTTCTGCCCTCCGTGGGTGATGTTCTGCCCGCCTCTGTCCCCCCCGTCGAGACAGCCCCACACCTACGTGCCCTTTGTCGTCCATCTCGTTGTTGGTGAGCTTCACGCGGTCGAAGCTGATGATTTGCCTCATCCAGGTCTCCCCCGAGCAGGGCGAGTCGGGGTGGATGTAGAGCCGCGGGGTGATGCAGGAGTGGTCCGTGTTCCCCGCCACCATCCACTGCGAGCTGTGATAGACGTACCTGGCGCGGGCCGGGCCGCGGTCAGGCGGCGGGGAGCGCGTCCCACCTACCCCCAGACCCCAAAACCCCCCAGACCCCACAGCCGACCCCCTGTGCGACCCCCGGGTCACATTCGGGCCGGGCCGGAGCGCAGAGCGCGGACAGGCGGGCAGGGGGACCCGCGTGGGTGGGGAGGGGTCCCCGCCGGTGCCCCCTTACCTGTATCTCTTGGAGTCCACGGGGACGACGTCGATGGCGATGTAATATTGCTGCAGCGGCTCCAGCCCCTTCACCTTCACCCGCACCGACGGGAACATCCTCCTGCGGGCACAGGGGAAGGGGCTGGGCAAGAGCTGCCCCTTACAGGGCGAAAAGGGGCTGGAAAACTATAAACGGGCAGCGGGAGGAAAAAAATCCAGCTCAACGAAAAGAGCGGAAAAAGGTGCAAACAAAATAAAATAGCACAACGGAACAGAAAAACTCCAAACAACAAAACAAAGACCCGAACCAAACCAAACAACAACAAAAGAACCCCAACAACGAAGCCAAACCAAAACAAGAAACGACACCCAAAAAAGAATAGAGGGGGAAAAAATAGAAAAAAGAAATGAAATAAAACATAACGGAGAAGCAAAGGCCGAGCGAGGCGGCGGCGGGGCCGGTACCTGCCGGCCTTGGTGATGATCATCTCGGTGCCGATGTCGTGGAACCTCCTCCAGAGCTCGGAGCCCTGCAGCTCCACCTGCACCCCGGCCGGCCGGCCCTCGGGCCCGGCCTTGGGCCGCTTCTCTGCGGGGAACACAAAGGGGAGGGGGCTGCTCGGGAGCTGCCGGGGCAGGGCAGCCGCCCTCGCCCCCCGCCGCCCCGGGGTCCCGCCGGTACCCACCCGGTTCCGGGGCTCGGCGCGCCGCCCGGCACCCGGGGCCGGGCTCCTCATCGCGCCCCTCCGGCACCTTCCTCTTGGCCGAGCGTCCCACCAGGGCTTCCACCGAGAAGGCGTGAGCCCGGGAGCTGAGCGCCATCCCCCCCGGGCCGACGGGGGTCCCCCCGGGCCGCCGCGGGGCTCAGGCGGGCGGCGGCGGCTCCATCCCGGCCCGCAGCCCGCGCCCCTCGCCCGGCCGCGGCACGGCTCCCGTCGGGGGGCAGCGGCCACGGCGAGATCCTCTTGCATCCAACTGAGTCAATAGACGGCTGCAGCCTCCTCTGTTTGTTTTGGAAACTGGTGGGAGCATAAGAAACATTGAGTGACATTTCATGGGAGTAACGGGGGGGGGAAGAGGGGGAGGGAGGGGAGAGCGGGAGGGGTGCGGGGGGAGAGGGGGAAGAGGAGCCGGCCCCGTCTAGGATCAATAAAAGAGTTACTGTTCTCCATTAAATTGTAAAACTCAAAGAAATTTGACATAATTGCACACTAGGGGCCACTTTTCCAACAAAAGTGCAAATAACTTTTAACCAGAACCAGCGCAGAAGGGAAAAAGAAAAAAGGGAGAAAATAAAAAGAGGGAAAAAAAGTGCGTGTGAGGGGGGAGAAAGAGAAAGAGGAGAGAAGTAAAAGGAAAAGGAGGAAAAAGGGATAAAGGAAAGGGGGAGCCGTGCCCCCTCTGCCCCCACGGGCCGGTCACACGCGGCCCCTCCGGTGACCCCGGCGCGACAGACCCGGTGCCACCCCCGGGCTGTGACAGCACCGGGCAGCAGTTCCGCCTCGTCTCCCGTTTTTCCTTTGCTGTTCGTTCGTTCCGGTTGGTTTTGGGGTGTTTTTGCAGGACAGCAAACCCGCCCCGGCAGCTCCGCCGGCCCCCCCGCCCCTCCCCGGCTCCGCTTCAAAGCGCGGCCCCGCCGCGGCAGCTGCCCTGAATTAGGGGCAGAAATCCCCCGTTTCCACCGGGCCGGTCCCGGGAAAGGGGGGGTCGGGGCCGGGGGGCTCCGGCCGGGACCCTCAGGTGCGCAGGGAAAGGGCTGGGTGGGATTTGAGCGGCGTTTCCGCTCCCTCCTTGCCCTGCGCAGGATGGAGCCCACGGCGCTGATTTCTCTTCCAGCCGGGACCCTCCTCAGGGCCGGCACCGAAGGGGCTCTCAGGGGCTCGGGTGGGCTTTGGGGAGCGGGAATGGTGGGGTGCAGGCTGGGCTCAGTGGGTGTCACGTCCCGCCATCCCAGCGCCCTTCCCGGCAGCGGGGAGGTCAGCCAGGGGAGATGAGCCTGAACGGGGAAAAAATGTGGAAAGGGAGAAAATTCACAGGCCAGCTGAGAAAGCAGGTTTGGAGGGGGGAGGGAGCTGCTGCAGGGCTTCGGGGGGACGGGGCTCCGAGCTCTGCTTCCAGGTGCTCCTGGAGCTGCCGGGAAGCTTCATCCAAATGTTCCACTTCTCCGGATTTGCTGCCCTGCTTGTTAGGGTTGGTGCCCTGGTGCAATCTCAAACTTTGGGCTGGCAGCTCGCTGTCTTTGTGGAGATTATGGAATAGTCTGGGTGGGAAGGGACCTTAAAGCCCAGCCAGCCCCACTCCCTGCCATGGGCAGGGACACGGTCCACCAGCCCAGGTTGTTCCAAGCTCTGTCCAATCTGGCATTGGACTCTTCCAGGGATGGGGCAGCCACAGCTTCTCTGGGCACCCTGTGCCAGCATGTGGTCCAAAATATGTATTTAAATGCCCCAAACTCACAGCACTGTCCTCAAACACCCATTCCAAGGATGCTCCTTCCTAAGTTTGTGGTGGGCTTTGTGAATTGATACTCATTTATAACCATTTATATTCATTTATAACCATTTATACCATTTTCATAGACATTTATACACTGAATTCCTGGCATATCTCACTGAATCAGGGGTTTGACTAAGGAAAAGACCTCGGAGGGAGTGAGTGGGTGTGGATACAGGTGCCAAAAGCCAGAGCTCAGCATCCAGCCTGGACACCCGGTTGGAAGCTGCCCACTTCTCTTTCTGCAGTGCCAGCTGTGGTTTGGACCCTACCTGCAGCCTGATTTGGAGAGGAAAGGTGGTATCCCAGCTTCTCAAAGGCTGTGAGTGGGGCTCTGAGGGATCCAGCCAAGCTCCCGTGGAACCCGTGGTGGAAAACAGACAGTGGTGTCTGTGGCACTGGGGACAGATGAACACGAGCTGTAACGTGAGGGTATGGAGGGACGTTCCTGGAATGTGCTTCCCCAGAGCTCTGTGACCCTGGGGTTACATGGGAGAGGAGCTTGTCCCGACCCTGAAAGGAGCACAGGAATCTCCCAGTCCTGTCTTTCTCCTCCTCCTGTCCCTCAGAGATGTTATTCCACAGGTCATGGTTCCCTGTCCACGGCAGGAGACTGGAACTAGAAGATCTTTAAGGTCCCTTCCAACCCAAGCCATTCTGTTATCCCTTGGGGCAAGAAATGCGATGGGGACAGGAATTTGGGGGTCACCTCCTTCTCCCAGGCAGGATCAACCCCATGTATGCAAGCCTTCGTTTCTTTTTACAAAGAGCAATGAAATTTGATGAACATGCTCATAATGAGAAGAGCATAAGCTCTTGGTTTCCAGGGAAGGTGACCGTCAGAGCCCGGTGCTGATCGAAGCCAGCTGAGGGCATGAAGTGTGAACCTTTATCTCTGCTGACACGACATATTATTAAAAAGCATTTTGAGTAATCTTTTATTTCCTCAGCGTTGCAACACATTTCAAGAACTTGGCCAGGGATCAACCGAGCCTTTTTAATTTCCTACAATGAAAAGTAAAACAAAAATAAAGCCCGATTGAGATGATATAATCAGGAACATTTTGAGGGTTTAGGTCAAATTAATGTGTCAGAGAAGGGTTTTCAGGGGACTTGGAGAGCTTTAATCTGTCAAAGGCTGACTCAGACCTTGCTTGGGCTTTCTAATCTTATTGTCTTTACTGAATTATGGGATGGTATGTCCTGTATTACCGTCATCAGAGAGTCGAGCAAATAATCAGTTGGCATAAAGTTCAGAATAACTAACTTAATTTTAAAGCAAGTGTTATACAATAAGCCAGAGACCCTTGCTTAACTTGAAAATGATCTTTTAATACTGTCCATTAATGTGTGAAAGCACACAGGTAACCTCCAAACACAGCCTTTCCTGGCTACTTTGGGGCAGCTTTTAGGAGATTTGATTGTGTTCGAGCTGTGCTCAGTTTTGCCAAGATTTACCTTACATTTCCCAAAACAAACCAAACCTAAACCAAATCAGCCCTGCCTTGTGGCTGTGGGTAATATTTCAATATCGCCTGCACTCAATTATTCATCTAGTACTTATGTCTTCTATATCTGCACTCCATCATCGATTTATATAAAGCTGCAATTATAAATTTGGTGCTTGGACATTTTTGGTTCTGTCCAGCCTGGCCTTGGACACTTCCAGGGATGGGGCAGCCACAGCTTCTCTGGGCAAGCAAAATATAATATATAATAAATATAAATGAACCTACTGCCTCACATCCGATGGGCATAATCCTGAAGAAATGTAAGCAAATATCTACTATTTCTATGTGCAAATAACACCCATTTCTTGAAGGAGAAAATCTAAACTGCTGGGTGAGACAGTGTGCCACAATCAGCTGCCACTATCCACACGGGAAAGGGATGGGAGGATGTCAAAGCTGGAATAAAACAGTTTCTAAATGCTCCAGTTAACAGAGAGGCTGCAACTGGAGAGGACGAGACCAGCAGCTGAACGACCCTTCTGGGGCTGAAATAACATGGGGTTGGGTTCTGTGGGAGCTGCAATTGGCAATATTCAACTTTAATTGCTGTAAACGTAACCACCATTTCACAGGAGTCATTAACTAATTAATGATTAATGGATTAACAAATATTTCTTTTTCCTGAAAACATTTCAAACAGAAAGTGCTGAAGACTGAGGAAATCTTGGCAGGGAACACCCCTAGCAGTGTAAAACAGCTCAGCAGGTTGTTTTCCCTGCCGTTCTCAAATGTCCTGTCCCACAGCAAAGCTTTAATTTCATTTGTGATTCTTTTGCCCCTCCTGAACTCTGAGGAACCTCTGCTCTTCTCTCCAAGCACCGTGTGACAAGGTGCTCTCTCCATCCCCACGGGGCTGTGGCACCTCTGGGCTGACTCCATCCAAACCAGGAGCTGAGGGTGAGGTTCAGCCTCTCCTTGTCCACAGGGACCATCCTGAAGAATTGTCATGGCAAAAATGACAGGTCTGAGCAAGAAATGACCAATTTATGGTGATGTTCAACCAGTGCTGAGGGTTCTTGGGTGACCTCCTAAGGAGGTTCCTCACTGCCACGTGTGCTGCATTAGTTAAAGACACATTAAAATAAATCTCTGTTGTGTTATTTTATACATAACCCCCCAAAACTCTGCGCAGGGAATAGGATTAAACCTCAAGGAAATGATTCAGTGAAGTAAAAACAATCCATAAGGCATTTGGGAAGAGTTAAATCGAATTAGGGGAGTTGGATCCCTTCATGATGAGGGAGGGGTTGGTGGGGTCCCCTCCCAGCAGGGGAGTCGAGGGAGGGTCAGTGATGTCCATGTGCTGCTGGGCTAAGGATGAGACCACCGTGTGCATCTGCAGCACCACCGTGGGACACGTCACCACAAGGAGCTTCCTCCATCCAGCAGCCCTGGCTGAGGTTGATGAGCTTTCTTGGGAAAAGAAAATGCCATGTAACAGGGTCTTCTGTCAGATATCTCACTGCAACCTCAAAATGCCTCCTGGAGAAGCAAGATTTGTTGGTTCTGGGCTGCGAGGAACATTTTTGTGGTGACTCTTCCCAGCTCCTGGTTTTAGCTGGTGGTTGTGTACGAGAGTGAGGAGAAGCTGCTCCATCCCTGCCCCAACCACCTGAGGAGCCCCTGCCAGGCTGGCCGTCCCACTGAGCAGCAATCCCACCACCATTCCTTCTCCAGAGCTCAGAAATAAAACCCAGCCCCTTCCCCCTCCAAGGGAAGGGGAAAATTCCTGCCGTGTTGAACTTTTCTCATAATACTTAAAGAAAATACTTAAAGAATGTGTAATAAGAGGGGATTTAGAAGGGGCAAAATTAACCGCATGGATGGAGCAGAAAACCTTTAGAATTGCACTAAAAGGTGTCCTGTCTGGATTTGCCTCCGGGAAGGGCTCTGGGGGAAGAGGGGTGACCTGAGGGGAGCCCCGGGACTCCCTGTCCCCAGGGCCACCCCCTGTCCCCAGGGCCACCCCTGCTCTTCTCAGTGGTGGAGTGTGGGGAGGAAAAGCCAGAGCTCTTAGTGTGGCTGCCAGGAAAACCACACAGGAGGAGTGAAATGAAGATAGTTATGGGAAGCTGATCCCGAGTTATTCTATATTCCCAGGCAGGATGGAGCCGGGCAGAGCTGGGGCCAGGCAGGGTCCAGCTGTGGAGCACCCTGGGGCTCTGGGAACCCCATGAGCCCTCCTCTCACAGGCAGCAGTCTGAGGGCAAAAAGCCTTTTTAGAGAGGAAGGGATGTTATTTTTACAAAATACAGCCCCTGTTCTGGTTTGCTTTAAACACCAGCACTGAGAGGGTGTCTCCAGGTCCCCGGGTACTGTTTAAAGCAAACCTCGATCTCATCACCTGCTCTGAAAGCAAAAATGGGCCAAACCCTCACCAAGGTTTGGGGTGAGGAACATGAGTGTCTGGA
Source organism: Thripadectes ignobilis (assembly GCA_035584755.1). Taxonomy (NCBI): domain Eukaryota; kingdom Metazoa; phylum Chordata; class Aves; order Passeriformes; family Furnariidae; genus Thripadectes; species Thripadectes ignobilis. Next base: position 1,017,509 of record JAWMRC010000142.1, on the reverse strand, counting down.
GCACCAAGCAAACCCCCATGGGAGCTGTGTCCTTGCTCCACCAGGAAGAGATGGCCCAGGAGAAGACAACCCATGGCCAGTGCTGAGGGGCCAGGCAGGGACACTGGGGAGTCCCGTGGTCTTGGCTGATGGTTTTTGTGGTGTGGACAAGGGTCTGCTCAGGAGGCTGGCTTAGAAACCCATAGAATCATGAAATCATCAAAGTTGCAAAAGACCTCCAAGGTCATCAAGTCCAACGTTTCACTGATCCCTCCCACAATGAAGTGCCACGTTCATTTGGTTTCTGAACACCTCCAAGGTCAGTGACTCCCCCATTCCCTGTGGCGCTGAACCACTCTCTGAGTGGAGAAAAACTCAGTCCTGCCAGGGCTGTGCAGGTTTATCCAGCCTGAAGTGGCAGGTTTCTGGGACTCCACCTCACCAAACAGCCATGTGTGCACTGAGCTTTGCTCCTCTTCCTGCCACTAGGGAAGGTGGGTGCAAACCCCATGGGGTGGTTTATCCCCAGCCCCACCAGCTCTGGTGAAAGTGTTTTTCCAGCTGTTTAGTTTCCACTGATTTCTCTCCATCGCCGCTGTCTCTGCTCTTCCTGGAGGACTCAGCCCCAGGACAAGTTTAGACTTCTCTGTCCATCCCTGCCTGTAAAGATAAACTCAAACTCTGGCCTTCAACTGAGCCCACACCTGGGTGAGACCGACCAGCTGCAGAAAACTCCGCTTTGTTTTGCAACCCTACCCTGGGTTAACGTGGCTAATTATGGCCCTAAATGCAAATAGAGAGGCATGAGAAGAAAAGCTTGGAAAGGCTGATGCACTGGGGAGAAGGACAATAAATTAAGAGGCTTGCAAGGAAGCTTTCACTCATCCTCAGAGCCCATCCGGGGTTGAGCCATGAGCTTGCACTTGGGTTAGGAAGTGCCTTTTGAAATGAAACAGAAAAGATACAATCTTAATGTTCCATAAGATGTGCCAATACAAATATCTGTCGGCAGATATGTAAAATAATAGCTTTAAAAACAAGAAAAAAGAACCACATGACGTTTTCCGAGGAGGGTGATGTCACCCCCAGCCCAGCGATATATTCTTTGTGTTTGAAATTGAAACCTCATGAACTCCCCACGCAGAGCTGGGGGAGACTCTGCTTTTTCAGCTATCCCCTTAGGGAGGGTGGATATGATTTTCTGGTTTTAATTTTAAATTAATAAATAGATGTGATTGACTTGCCACCCAATAGCACCGAGTTGTGCAAAAAGAAGGATAAACTTTGTCCATTAAATCTCTCCATGGCTGGTGTTGCTGGAGCAGAAGAAAATCAGTGTTAGCTGAGCTGATCAGCAAGGTTCAGCTTCAGGAGGAATCCCAGCTCAGTGAGGAGGAAAGTCTGTCTCCACGGTATTGTCTCCCTTCCCAAAGTTTCCTCCTGGCTGCACTGGGTCTCAGGCTGTGGACTGTAAATTACACAGCCCAAAACAAACTGACCTGCCCAACAAGGCAAGAAGAAAACCATGCAATGATTTAATGTATGAAACAGCTCAACCTATGGCTTTCTCTTGCTTGTAAGAGTGGGCAGTTGCACTGAGACCCACAAAGCACTCCAAATCATGAAAATTAGCAAATAACCATCTGGCCTGGTGGCTCAACACCTCCCGTGGCCATAAATCCAAATCCCAGCAACATTAGCAGGGGATTTGCTCCGAGAAACAAGCTCTGTCCTGGAGTGATGTGAAAACAAGGTGAGATGGGGAGGGTCTGTGGCAGAGCTGTGGCTCAGGGGGAGCTGGCTCTGGCCAAGCAGGGAAAGGGGCCCTTGCCTTGCAGGGTGCCATACATTGTTTGGTGCCATACATTCTTTGCTTTGTGAGGTTGTTTTTTTTTTTTTTAAGATAGGTTGCAATTAAAAATTTGGAGCGTGGAGATAACACCCCTGAGAAGCCTTGTCAGGAGGACTCTGGTAGGACCCTGAAATCCTCATAACCCCGTGGGCACCATGGCCCTGGGAACTCAAATCAGGCCCTTGACTTGGAGCTTCTGCCTTCAGAACCTGCCCTGCCAGCCCAGAGGCTGAGCCGTGGTTACAGCTCACCCACAAATGTTGCCTCTCCCAACCCTCAACACCTGGAAGTGGCAGCTGAGCCCGACCTGGGCTCCCCAACAGGTTGGATCCATGGATTTCATGTGCAGTTTTTGCACATCTGGTTGTGTTTGGGCTGCTATTGCCTTTCAGTGCCGCTCAGGTCTGTCTGTGCCCATTAGTGCCCTGGGTAAATCATCCCTCTGCTGGCAGAAGGGCCCTGTGGGGACCTGGATGATGTTGTATGTTGGGATATAAAGTATAATTCATTAGCATTCCCATGGTTGAAGGTTCAGGCTGAGACTGGCATCAAACCAAGCAACAGGGCAGGTTTGGCCTCTCCTACAGCAGTGCCACCAAAGGCAGAAGGTTGGAAGGTTCCTACACTGCCAGGAAAAGAAGTTTGGGTTGAAAAAAAACCCCTTATTCTTCATTTTTCTCTCCTCTTCTTCCTCCTGGGCCAGCAGAATCTGAGCAGGGGCAGAGGGATTTCCATGAGCTGGAGGGAGCTGGACTGTAATTTTTTTCTGGATTTCTGCCTGCATTTGAGCATCTGCTCGTTTTTATTGCCCCACGTTCCACAAACTTAAAGCATTCCCATATTGAACAGAATTCATCCAGTTCACTGAAAAGCACAATAAACTCAGCCCCGAGGACACCAAATCCTTCTGCTCCTCACATCCTCCAGTTCCCAACCCCAGGACCAGCAAGCCCAGGGAGCCACGGAGGAGTCGTGAAGGCTTCAGCTGCAGCCCTGCTTTGCTGCTGGAGGGCAGGGAGGGACCCAAGGCTGCTATTTAATGTGCTTTCCTGGTGGATTTTATCAGCATGGCTCATTCCCTGCGCTTGGGCAGAGTGGAGCCACGGGATGGGGACACGGAGGGAAGGGACACGAGTGCCATGAGCATCCCCTGAGCATCCTGTGGGCAAGTGATGCTCAGAGCTGGAGCAGCCCAGCTGGAGAGGGGTCAGGAGGTGCTGCCAGAGCTCTGTGCCTGATGCAGAAAGCCAACAGCCAGGAGCCCTCCTCTCACTGTGGCCCCACCAGGCTCAGGGAGCTGGGGACAATGAATCCCAGTGGCCTCGGAGTGATTGTTTCTCCATCTGAAACACCAGCCATCCCTCCCTTGGCATTGCCCGGCCCAGGGCGGTTGTGCCAGCCTGTCTGGGCAGCAGGAGTGTGCAGGTAAGAGCACTGAAAAGCCTGTTTTCCTCTCATTGTTCGAATTCAAGTTATTCAACCATATTAAATACATGATTATTGTATATGTTATTCAATTTAATTCAGGTTAATTCAATCACTCACAGCCATGGTGGTGGTGCTGGGTTGGCAGTTGGACTTGATGATCTTAAAGGTCTTTCCTAACCTTAATGAGCCCATGATTCCCTGAGACGAGGAGTGGATCTGCTCTCCTCCAAACTGTAAGGAAGAAATATTCAAAATGCAGCCGTGGGATTTTTTTTTTTCTCTCTGTAATATGTATCAACAATAAAATGCAATGAGAAGAATTAGTAAAAAATTAATAATTAAAAAGGATCTGATCCCCATGGCTGGTAAATGGAGCTGAGTGGTAGCCAAAGGGGTGCCTGTGGCTCTGTCCCTGGATCCCTGGGTTTCCCTTCCCGTGCCTGCAGATCTCTGCTCTCGCTTTAAGTGCGAACACACCCGACTTTGAAAACTATCTCGCTTTGTTTACTTTCCCAAAAATCAAGAGCACATTGAGAATAATCCGCGAGACAAAAAGCAAGAAACGCTTTAATTTACCAAGGTCTCCACGGCACAAATAACGTGGAGTGCCCGGTCCTACCGGGAGCTGCGAACCTCCCGCTGGGACGCCGCGTGTGCCGGAGCCGCCGCTGCCGCAGAGTCACATAAAACCTACAGCTGAAAGGAAAAAAGTGAAATTCAGACCTGGAACATTTTCTGGCCTGGCCCCTGCACCTACAATTGCAGCTCAATTGCTGCAATCGAGTGGGGTCGAAGGAAAAGGATAATTTTATATTTGTAGGGTTTTCTTTCCCTTCTTCTGCATCTCGGCTTTTCCTCTGGGTCTGTCAGCTGGGTCTTCCTTCCCTGGAGAAGGGGAAAATGGGAGGGTTTTTATTACTAGAGGCAAAAGAAACTGGCAAAAAAATTCGAGGGGAAAGCGTAACAGCTGCAATGTTTTCAGTGAAGATTTATACATTTATATTATTTTTTAAAATTAAAATAAATGGAATAAAGTCTGACCATGACTCTACTACCTTACAGTTCCCCTCAGAGCTAATGAAAACAGAGCACAAAATACACTTATGATGGTCCCAGCGTTTATTTGTTCATTGATTTGCCTTTTTGGTTCAGTTTTGGTGGCAGTTTGTGCAAAAGGGGCACTGGACCAAATCTGGCCCCCGGGGTTTGTCCGTCCCCAAATAAGCCCATTACCAGTCCCAGTGATTCTGTCCCATGAAGGGAGGGGCTTTCCCTGAGCTCAGGGTTGGAAAGTCGTGATTCCCATCCTCCAGCCACCTCCCAGCCTGTCTCGGATGTTTCTGCAAAGAACTCAGAGAAGAGGTTAAATCCAGCAGCTCCTGCAGAATAATTTTGTTGCCGGGAAAAAGCCTTTTTGTCTTTGGGTTTCGATACCTTTGTTTGTGGAAGGTGAAATCCTGAGAGTCCTGAAATCAGCACCAGGACTCCCAGGGATTTCAACATCAGGGATCATTTAGATTTGTTTCTGGCTTTGAGAGAAGCTGTCCCTGGGTTTTGCAGGTGCTGGAGGGAGGGAGGGAGGGAGGGAGGGAGGGAGGGAGGGAGGGAGGGAGGGAGGGAGGGAGGGGGGGGGGGGGGGGGGGGGTCGGGAGGTGCTGCCATCCAGGATCAGCCCCGGCCCCATTCCCATCCCTTGGCAGAGGATCCCAGTACCCGACCCCGCAGTGCTGCCGTGGCTCTGGGATGGTGCTCGGCCTCCCCAAGTATTTTGTCTCTCTCTCTCTGTCTCTCAGAGTGTGAATTCCTGGCCACAGCTCGGCCCGACCCCAGCAGGGAGATTTGGAAAGGATTTGGTAGGGGCAACACAGGATATCCAGGCTTTATGGAGGGGGATACACAGAGTGATGGAGCATTTGCCTGATCCAGCCTCTGTCTCTGGGGCTGCTGGGCGTGAGGACATGGACCTGCCTGGATTTGAATGAGGAAAAGCCTGAACCCAAGGCTCACCACGGAATACTGTGGGTTATGTCCCACTGTCCCACATATAATATGTTTATAATAACATTATAAACAGGTTCTGGTGACAACTTCTACCTCTTCGACTTGTGCTGGGTGGAAACTTCTCTGAAATCCAGGAGATGCCTCCAGCAACTCATCTAAATGATCCCTGATGTGCCAGTACCTCTGAAATCCATGGAAGCTCTGACACTCGGGCTTTTGCATCCCATGAACAAAGGTATCAAAACCTGGCTTGGTTGCAGAGCACAAAGCACAAATGAGCCAGAGCAGTTTGTTTGAGGATGGAATATTCTTACCCCACTTGGAAAAGCCCTACAGCAACAGCACAGGAGGGAGAAAACCTTCACAATTAACCCCGGCTCAAATGAAGAAGTATTTTAAGTTCATTTAGGTCCTTTTTTTTAAAGAAAAAGGCAGATCACTTTACTTTTATAATGTTCGTATCATCCAGTACTTTAAATCAAATTATAGCTGTATCAGGCTGCTTAACAATGTTTCTTTTTAATTAAGTTTACTAGTCCCACATGCAATTTTTTAAAAAAATAAATTAAACAAACTTAATTAAATTACATGACAGGGGTTAGGTAAGACAGCAAACAGCCCAGCAAGAGTACAAGGATTGATAAATCCTCTTGGATACTCATATTTTACACTTTTCCCGTGCCTTGGAGTATTCCAGGCAAACTGATTAGGGTGGCACCCCCTGCCCGGGCACCACAGCCCACAGGGGTGTCCTGAGCCCTCTCACTTTCCTAAGCAATTACCCCCATATATGTTTTTAAATCCTGCTTCCACAGGGAGTTTCAACAGCTCAGGAAGTTCCTCAGAAAGCTGATTATCCACGAATTCCCACTGGTTTCCGTGTGCTGCAGACACAGGGGCAGAGCATCAGACCTGCCTGACCTGGGGACCCTCTCAGTGGGGTTCTCCAGGGCATCCCCTTGCCCCGACCTCTGGCAGCAGGCACGGAGCGAGGCAGAGCTTGGAGAGGCAGGATCCATCCCCAAGGGGTTTCAGTGCTATCTGATTGATGAAACTCCACCAAAACCAAGGTTTGGGGTGGTGTTTTTGCAGAAGCTCCTTATTCTCACTTAAATAAGAGTGTGGGCATTACCAAAGAAAGAGTGACTGCATTTCACTGAGGAAATGGGACTAAAAAGTGAGGGCTGAAGGCAAAGGAGGTGCAGCAGGGCTGGGCAGTGCTCTGTGAGTGCAGACCTGGAGGGATTTCTCAGCTGCCCAGAGCACACACCCTGCAGTGATGCTGCCTGAGCTGGGATGAGCTCCAGGGAGGGCACTCGCAGCCATCACCGGTGTTTTTGTGCTCCAAAGAGCACCAAAATCCCCAGAGTGCCTATCCTTAAAAGATACAGAATTGTCACGATGACCCAGCTGTGGTTTCTGGTGGTGGGAAAAGCCCTGTGATGGCACATCCCCTTTCCAAGGGAGCCCGAGACACGGCGAGAGCATCAGCCTGGATGTGCACCCTGACGAACCCAAGGCCATGGGAAGATTACCAGGGATTTTTAGAGGGGTTAAAGGGGAATCATCTCATGGAGGGAGAGCAAAGCAGCAAATCCTCCTGTCCCAAACACTGCAGGAAGCACAGCCACGAGAGCGGATGAGCGAGGTGAGCCCCACAGATCTGGGAGGTCCGTCCTGTCCCCAGGACAAATCCAACATCCCCCCGAGGACAGAGAGCCGTCCCTGCCCACGGGGAGCAGCCCCTCGGTCCTTCCCCGATTCCCCCGGCTCCGAGGGCTCCGCATCTGGGGCCGCAAGGATGAAGTCAGCCCCGGAGCCGCTACGGGCTGGAAGTGATTTCACCGAGCTGCAATGCACATGGATTAATTCCAGTACTGTAAAGTCAACATGGTCGAACACTGGCTACATCACAGCCCTCATTACTGCGCTCTGGAGCGGGTTTTGATGAAGTAATTTCCCTTGGGTTTAGCACTTAGAAAACATATAGGGCGTCCTCCTTGGGTTTGCCTGGGGAGCAGTGGGCCCCCCCCCCCCCCCCCCAAATTGGCCTTTATGGGTTGCACATGGACCCCTGTGTGTCGGAGGGGCTCCAAACGAGCCCCAGATGGGCCGTGGCACACGATGCCCAAACAGTCGGACACATGAAATGAGGCACAGTTTGGGTGCACACGGGGATGTGATTAATAACAAATGATACAACACTCCCAGGTCGGCCCTTCAGATGGAAGGGGATGTGGGGTGGGTGTGGATTAGCAACTCCTCCATCCTCCGTGACCAAATCAACTCCTGGAGGGTTCAGCGGTAGGGTTTTGGACACTGGGAAGCCAGCACTCATCAACCTGCTTAACTGAGACTTTCCAAGGCTCAAAGTGAGTCCTTCCTGTGGAGTAGAGGTTTATTTTGTCTTCCTTTTTTTTTCTTATTTATAAACTGCAATCAAATACTTGCCATGTGCAATTTTCTTCCTCAGGAAGGAGTTGTGCAGCCATGACAGAATTTTGCCTGGGCACCAGGATCTGCTCTCAGACAGAATCCCAGGATGGTCTGGGTTGGAAGGGACCTGAAAGCCCATCCAGGCCCACCCCTTCCCTGGGCAGGGACACCTTCCACCAGCCCAGGTTGCTCCAAGCCCCATCCAGCCTGGCCTTGGACACTCCCAGGGATCCAGGGGCAGCCACAGCTTCTCTGCCCAACCTGTGCCAGGGCCTGCCCACCCTCCCAACCAAGAATTTCTTCCCAATATCCCAACTAAACCCACCCTCTGTCAGTTTAAATTTAAGTTTAGTCTCCTGCAGGAGCCACCCCATAAAAAGCAGCTTCACCTTCTTCATTTGACACCAGGACCTGGGTGAAAGATGCATTTCAATGTTGATAGATGGTGTTCCCATTATCCAATATTAATTCATTCACTTCCCAAAGCCTCTCCTTTCACAGCCTGACATGCTGAGTGTCAGCACCCAGGTCCTGGTTTCCTGGAAGAGGACAGACCTTTAGAATGGATATTAGGGAAAATTTCTTCCTGGAAAGGGCTGCCCAGGGCAGGGTGGAGCCCCCATTCCTGAAAGGATTTAACAGCCCTGTGGATGTGGCACTTGGGGACGTGGTCAGTGGGGCCTTGGCAGTGCTGGGGGATTTTTGGACTCTGTGAGCTCAGAGGGCTTTGGCAGCCTGTGGGTGCTGACACCAAGGGGTGGGGGGTGCTGGCACTGGGGTTTTGGGATGCTGACACCAGGGTTTGGGGCATATTAACACTGGGGTTTGGGGGATGTGAACTCAGGGAGTTGGGGATGCCAATCCTGGGGTTTAGGGGTGATTACAGCCAGGTTTTGGGATGACAACACCGGGATTTACGGGTGACAACACCGTGATTTGAGGATGAGAATACTGGAGTTCGGGGATGCTGACAGCAGGCTGTCACATCTCGGCACTCGGGAGGCTTCATCCCACCCCGCAGCTGATCCAAGCCTCCCTCCTGCCATCTTGAGGCAAGATCCCGCTTTTCCTCGCCTCCCAGCCCCTCCCGGAGCCGGCTGATCCCCCTGCAGCATCACGCCCGTCCCGCCGGCTCCGCCGCTCGCTCCGTGCCCGGTTCCTGCCGCTCGGGCGGCTCAGCAGGAGCGCTCGGGGGGGATGGAGACCGAAAATCCTCTGCTTTGCTGTTCCCCAGTAAATACAATTTCATAGCGAATCCCAGAGGCAGCATGTGCAGTCCATCCAATGCCACCCCATCCCATGCCACCCCACCCCACCCCATCCCACCCCATCCCACACCATCCCATCCCATCCCACCCCATCCCATCCCATCCCACCCTATCCCATCCCATCCCATCCCACCCCACCCCATCCCACCCCATCCCATCCCACCCCACCCCATCCCATCCCACCCCATCCCATCCCACCCCACCCCAACCCATCCCATCCCATCCCATCCCATCCCAT
>JAWMRC010000142.1:993543-1004891 GCA_035584755.1 Thripadectes ignobilis | reverse complement strand
GCCTGGAAAGCCATTCCTGGTGTGTTCCTAAGGACCTGCAGCCTGGGGATACATTCCTGGTGTGTCTCCTCCCTTCCTTGATTTTCTGAAGGTCGAGACACACTTAAAGCCAAACAAACTCCAGTTCCCAGCTCTGCTGCCCCTTTGCTTGCTGAGCTGTGCCATCCCCACAGCCAGGGTTCCCAGGGTGATTTATTGCTCATCCCACCCCCTCAGGAACCTTCCCTGGACCCAAACACCTCCAGGTGCCCCATTATTTTACAGTTCTGGCTGAATGGCTCCCCCAGGGAACCCTCTCTCTCCCAAGCACTTTTCCCTCCCTGGAGCTCTTGCAGAGCCTCGATCCCCTCAGCACAGAACCCACCGAGCACTCCCAGCCCACTTGGCATCCTGAGAACTCCCCAACAAATTGCTTCCACACTCCAGCCCGACTTCAAACCTGGTGCAGGACAAGGGTTAACCAACTTAAACGTTTAAAGAGTCATGAAATGGACTGTTTCCGCTTCCCATCTGGCTTTTATCAATTCTAAGTCGGTTTCAGAAGTGCTGCGACACAATCAAAACACACAATCTCCCTAGTCAGATAATTCAATTTGAGAAATGAATTACTTATGTGCCCGTGAGTAAATACATTCCTGGGCACGGAGATATTGGCTGCTGCCAATGGGCTAATGAGGTCCAGGGGAAGAGGAGCCCCCGGAGATGTCCTGGGATGCAGCGGGAGCGCTGGGGGTGAGGCTGGAGAGGTGGGATGGGATGTTGGGAGGACCAAGGGTGGACCATCAAGAGCATCCAGGCCACGAGAGGGGATGGGCTCGGTGCCCTGGGCTGGGGGGATCGGTGGGCTCGGCCAACCTCAGGGATTGTGGGATCTGCACGAGCAGCAGCCCCGAGGTGGGCTCTGCTCACAGGGGACAAGGGACAGCTCTGGAGGACACGGCCCCAGGGTGTGCCAGGGGAGGGGCGGGTGGGCATTGGGAAACTTGTCCCCCAAAGGTCCTGGGAGGGGCTGCCCGGGGAGACCCCAGCTCTGTGTGTGTGTCTGGGAAGGGCCAGCCCTGGGAAGTGACAGCAAAGGGGTCCGTGGGAATAGGGACAGGATTTCAGTCAAGAGAGGAATGAAGGGAACACAGCGACACAAAATAACAGAGCACAGAATCAAATCAGATAAAAATTTAAAATAGAATAAAAAATTAAAATAAAATAAAAATTTAAAATAAAATCAAAAGTTAAAATAGAATCAAAAGTTAAAATAAAATCAAAAGTTAAAATAAAAGAATGAGAATCAAGTTTAAAATAAAAAAAATTGAAATAATATAAAAATTAAAGAAATAAAGGTTTTAAGTAAAAATTAATAAAAAATAAAATTATGGGGGTTTAAAATAAAAATACTAAATTAAAATCAAGTGAAATGAAATAAAGACATTAAATTAAAATCAAGTGAAATAAAATAGAAATTTAAAGCGAAACAAGAATTCGAAATAAAATAAAATGCAAAGTATTAAAAAAGTAAAATAAATTGAAGTTCACAATGAAAAATAAGTTTGATTAAAATAGGATACGATAAAGTTAATGATTACAAATAAAGTAATATTTAAAATAAACTGAATAAAATCTGAATTAAATGAAAATAAACAGTTAAAATAATTAAAATTAAAATGAATTGAATTAAAATGAAAACGAGAAATAGATTCGATTCAATTAAAATAAAATAAACCAAAATAAAATCGCATACAATAAATTAATAAAGCCCAATGCAATGACCCCTTGGGTTTCGGGTCCGGTGCAGGGATGCTCCCTGCTCAGAGGGGAGGACACAGCGGGTCCCTCCTGCCCTCCCTTGGACCGGGCTGTGCCTCCCACCCAAGGAGGGGCCGCTCCCTTCGCTGCTCCCGTCGGGTCCGACAATCCCCGCTCCCGGTTCCCTCCCGGCAGTCCCGGGGGATGTCCCGGTGCTGGCGCTGCCCCCGAGCCCGGAGCCCCCCGGGGACCCCCCGACGGGCTGTCCCCTCCCCGGCTGGCGCTGGGTGGGACCGGGCGGCCCCAGCCCGGCTCCCCCGAGCCATCAGCGCTCGGCCCCGTTCAGCGGCTCCTTATTTTCCTGCGGGAAGTGCTTTAATCAAGATTAATTTTTTCCAGTTTTCGGTAATCCGAGCTCTTCCTGACTTTTCCGCGACTCTGCTCTCGGATGAAATTATCGAATTTCCATGGCAATTAGCGAAGGGATGGAGCACAGGGGTGTCTCTGCGGGATGGGTGGCAGGGGACGAGGGACACCGGGCTGGGAGAGCTGCGGGAATTGTCCCGGTGGGATGTTGGGCCATCAAATGTGTCACTCTGGAACACGGAGTTCCTACCCGAGTGTCACCGCCCTCCCGGCGCTCCCGAACACCTGAGCCCTGCCCTGAGGCACCGTGACCCAGCGATAAATCGGGATTAGCGGGAGAAGGAACTTTGACCTGGATTTAGGATTTAGTCGAATATCCCCCAAATCTCCTTTCCCTCCAATCCAGCCCGTGGCACAGCCCGGGGCGATCGGAGGGGACGGGGGGCACATCCCAATCTCGGGCACGGGAAAAGGGGCTTGGAATCACGGAAGGGACCACCGGGGGTCAGTGGGACAGCCGCTCCAGCAGGGAGGGTCCCCTGGAAAGGGAACGGGGGGGAGAGAAATGGGGGAAAAGAAAGGAAATGGGGAAAGAGGAAAGAAAGTGGGGAAAGGGAAAGGAAATGGGGAAAGAGGAAAGAAAGTGGGGAAAGGGAAAGGACATGGGGAAAGAGGAAAGAAAGTGGGGAAAGGCAAAGGAAATGGGGAAAGGGAAAAGAGGAAGAAGAAAGGAGCTGGGGAAAGGGAAAAGGGGAGGAAAGGAGCTGGGGAAAGGGAAGTGGGGAAAGTGAAAGAGGGAAAAAGGAGGGAAGTGGAGAAAAAGGAAAGGAATTGGGGAAAGGGAAGCGAGTGGGGGAAAAGCGACTGCCCCCCACCCTGAGCAGCCCTGTCCTCCGTGGCAGAGGGGATGGCATGCAGGGAAACCCCCCTGCCTGGCTCCAGGGCTCAGCTGCTCCTTTCTGGGGCTGAGGGATAAACACCACAGACACGGTTCATGGTCAGCAGAGGCAGCTGTAGCATCTTGGGTTTCCAAAACGCGTGGGCTTCCGTGGGGCTGGCTCCTGCCCGTGCCCTCCGGGCAGCGCCAGAGCTGCCCCAGCCTCATATCTGACAGGAGCTGCGTGGTTTTCCTGCTCCGGTCCGGGATGCAGCGGCTGGGAAGGAGGAGAATTGCCGTGACGTGACCGGAGAGCCAGGAGGGAGGGCAAAGAGCAGGGGAGCTCGGCACCTAAGGGCATTTATTCAGGGAAAGACCTCCAGAGCATCTGCACGGCACATCGGAAGTCTCCCCTCTGAAAGCCATTCCAAAATTATCACTTTCCTGTTTTAATGCAAATTACAGTTGCATTTTGTGTGATTTAAACATCCAGGACGGGCTTTTTGCCTTTTTTTCCTTATCTTGAAGGAAATGCTGTCCCTGCAGCAGGAGGCACCTGCAGACAGAGCCCCAAGCCCAGCTGGGAACTCTCCTGAGCCATAGGAAAGGCATCATTCCCCCTCTGCATTCCCGGGATTGTGTTACCCTGCAGTAACTCACCTACAGGCAGCAAATGATAAATCCTTGCACAGTTGGTTGGGAAACGTGGGCTAAGGAGATCTGGAAGTGTATTATTGAATCCAAATGGCTCCTCAGCCCAGGCCTGTCTTCCTCACTAAACAGCAAAATTAACAATATTTCGGGGCATGATAAAGTGCAGGGCTCTAAAAGCTGCTCCCCAAGTGCTCCTTAACCACAGCAAGAGCTTTCCCAGCGAGGCTTTTAGCTGACTGTTAGGAGAAAAGAGAAACCTTCCTCATTTTTCCTCTCTTTTGGTGCAGTTCCTCTAAGTCCTGTCCTTTCCTGCTCAGGTGGCTGTGGCAGGGCAGAGCGAGCCTGGGGCTGCCCCTGGCACTGGCACAAACCAGGGCTTGGCAGAGGAATGGGGAGGAGGGATCTGCTGCCAAAAATCCTCTGAATTCCAGGCACAGCACTGTGAGACACACACAGCAGGTCCGGTGCAGGGCCACGGGCTGGGAGCACCCTTGGGTGTCTCAGGGCCAGGGAGAGGTGTCAGCTCCCCGTGGGGGGGGCTGCTCTCAGCCCTAAATGCTCTCAGCCAGTGTCACACTCAGCGAGCTGCTGCCACCAGTGATTTATAAGGGAGCAGAAAGGAACAGAAAGCCACTAAATCCTGACATTTGCCCCTTCTCATTCGATATCTGCGCTGGCTTAGGCCTTTCTGCTTATCTCCAGCTGTGTCACTGAGCAGGCATTTCAGCTGTTCAGCTTTTCCAAAAATAGTCCAGGCTCAGGTCAGCACCAAGACAAGAGTATTTTGGCCTTTGCTTTAGAGGGCATGAAGATTCAAGGATGAAAACCCCAGGCATTGTGTCGGCTCTGCCTTGCAGTGAAGAGCCGTGTTTGTCTTTGTTCATCCACATCTATCCCACATTTCAGTCACACAGTGCAGCCCCCCAAAAACACCAGAGCTCCATTAGACCAGGGTGCTCCAAGTCCCATCTAGCCTGGCCTTGGACACTTCCAGGGATCCAGAGGCAGCCACAGCTTCTCTGGGAAACCCTTCCCACCCTCCCAGCCAAGAATTCCTTCCCAATATCCCACCTATCCCTGCCCTCTGGCAGCAGAAAGCCATTCCCCCTTGTCCTATCCCTATTTCTGGGTATCAGGTTCAATCCTGATGTTGGGACATTTGCATCGACAGAGTCCTTTAATGGCTGATGCCACTCCAGGCTATTTTCCATAGGAAAAAATCCATATTATGGGTTGATGTCCACTGTGATGGATTTTCTGCCTCACTCAGCTCCTTTCCCTGAGCCACTGGCCCACACCTGGCCAAGCCCCAGAGCACGTGGGTCATTTTGAACATCTGGAACAACCCATCTAGTCCAGCAAAACCGTAATTTTTAGCTTAAATTCACAGGGCTGTACCTTAAATCAATGGGACACTCAATCAATGGGATTTTTCCCTTTGTAAGGACTCTGGGGAGAGAATTTAATATGGAAAGTCACGGGGGTTTCTCCTAAAGACGAAGTTTATAAAAATGAATATTACAGCATTGTTTCCAACCTTATTGACTGTGTCATGCTGTTATTGCCTCCAGTCATTTTTTTAGGAAACAAATAAACAGCAAGGATTTGTCAGTCTCAGCAATAACCTATAGTGGCAGCAAACTTAATCTGGTGTTAATTAGGCTTGTGGAAAACTAAATCAAGCATCAGAAACCACAGATTATTTTAGGCTCCCTCTAGCATAAACACAAAGGCTTGAGGATCCATAACATATTATTTTTGTTGACAGTTTTCCACTTTTCCCCCAATTTATTTCACGTATCTGATAGGCTGCTCCTTGATTGCTTTTAGTTCTGTCTTCTTTTGGCCTCAGCGTGGCAGTTTGTTAATCCTTCCTATTTTTGTGTATTTAAGCAGGATTACAAACTTCAAATACATTGTAAAAGGAACCTGTATACAAGCTTTCAAAACCACTTAAGTGGGCCAATGACAGAAGTACCAGCCTTGCAAGGAAATACAGAACATTTCGGAAATCATCCCCCATGTTTATTTATAAGCCATTTTTAATTACTCAGCAGGAGTGAATGAAAGAACCAGAAAATGGAGAGCGACAGAGTGGTTTGCATTAAGTTACAGCTCGTGGAGAACAGGGGAGTGGTGGCTGGGCTTCCAAGGATAGTGAATTTTGGGGTCTAATTGTGCCCTGTGAGTTTATTGACAGCCTAATACAATTAAACTGCAAACTCCATTGCAGAGAGCAGAGGGATCTCCTGAAAGGCTCAGTGCATCATCATTATCATCATCATCATCATCATCATCATCATCTGGGACATCAGGAGGGATTTCCTCATGGAAAGGGTGGCCAGGCTTTGGAAGGGGCTGCCCAGGGAGGGTTGGAGTGCCCAGGGCTGGAGGTGCCCAAGGCAGGACTGGCCATGGCACTCAGAGCTCTGGGCTGGGGGACAAGGTGGGCACCGGGCACAGGGTGGGCTCCATGGGCTGGGAGGGCTTTTCTATCAGTGATCCTGGGATTCCATCATGGAGAAACAGCAGACATCTGCACTTGGAGAGCAGCAGGTAAAGACAACAGGGAGCAAACCCACTGAAAGGTGCATTTAGGGCTGGAAGGGTTGGGAGGGGCCGGTCAGGGTCACTGGGACACAGCCCCAAGAGGTGGGTGCTCACACCCCCCCTCAGCACCCACCTGAGGATGCTGCTCATGTCCAGCACCACAGCACCCACACTCCAGCTCCCTGCTCCTCCTCCTCAGCATGTTCCCCACAGGGGTTCAGGCTCTGGCAAGGAAAGTGCAGGAGGTGAAAACAGCATTCCAAGTGCTCCCCAGTCTGTATGGAACAGGAACCAGGAGCCTTTGGGGTGCGATTGCCATTAACATGGAGCTCTTGGTATCCTGCTCAGTGACCACTGGGCTGCTGAGCTGGAAGGGAGTTGGATTTCCTCAAACTGCTCCCCAGGCAATCCTTGCACCCATGGCTGGCATTTGTTGCAGGGGCCACTCACCAAAAGCTCATCCTAACGGGAAGTTTTCTCCTGGGAAGGGCCACTAGAATGGTTCTTCAAAATAAAGAGAGTCGTGGCAGTAATCCAGGGATTTCAGCAGCTCGAGGCTCCCAGCAATTTGGTGGTGCTGTGACACCAACAGGGGGACACTGACAGTGGCAAAAGACAACTTGGGCAAGGGCAGGGTGGTGGGTTTGCTCCAGGTGTGGGATCCCTTGCTGTAAAAGGAAAGACATGCCCTTGGATAAACTCTGCTTGTTCTCAGCATTGGAGTGTTCTGGGAGTCGATCCCAAAGAGGGACACAGAGGTGCTGGTACATGTCAAAGCATCCTGGAGCCTCCATCGCTGCAGCACGACCCAGAGACAAGCAGAACATGGGACATGGAATCACAGGAATTCAAGGATCAGTAAACAGGGAAAATGTGTACCAAATTCCAGCTAACATGAGACTGACAAATAATTAATCAGTAAAAAATTAACGAAAAAACCCCCACATGAAAGAAACTCAGCCCCACTTTTAAAAATCCCAGCCCAGCAAACAAAGAGGAAGAGCAGCACATTCCCAGCGAGCACGAGAGGAGCCCACAGGATTGTCCTGCCCAGGAAGGCACCAGGGTGGGAAATCTCTCACAGATGACAGAGCTTTGCTCAACAGCTTGAACATTCCTTGGCTCGTGGTTCAGCAGCAGAGCCCGAGGACAACCTGTCTCAGAGGAGCTGCTGTGTTCAGAGATGGCAGGAGCCAAGCTCTCTGTGCTCCACTGCAGCTCCCTGGGAGGGACCCAGCTCAGCACCCCTGTCCTCACACAGCTCCTGGTACCTCTTGAACTGCCTGCTTTCATTGACATTCATGATGAAACACATGGGGGTAACTGCAGCTCCCTGGGAGGGAACCAGCTCAGCACCCCTGTCCTCACACAGCTCCTGGTACCTCTTGAACTGCCTGCTTTCACTGACATTCATCATGAAATGAATAGGGGTAACTGGAAGTGCCATGTAGAGCATGGTCGTTCCTTGAAGGGGAGTCAGCAGAGTCATTCTGCTCAGTGAGTTTCCCGACCAGGCTGGAGGGAATGGCCGGGGAGGCTGAGAGGAATCCCATGTTGTCACCTCCCAGGACAGGCAGCAGCTGCTTTCACACCGTGGCTGCTCCTATGGCTCTCTCTGAGCCTGCTCTGAGCCTCCCCAGCATCACCTGGACCGGTTGCAGGTGGGATTCATCCATGTGAAATGGCCTCAGGTTGCACCAGATGAGCTTTAGATTAGATATTATGTAAATATTCTTCATAGAAAAGGTTGTCCATCCCTGGAAGTTTTCAAAAAACATGTGGATGTGACACCTGGGGACATGGTTTAGTGATGAACATGGTGGTGGTCCTGAGTTGGCAGTTGGACTTGATGATTTAAAGGTCTTTTCCAGCTTAAAGGATTCCATGGTTCTGTGTCTGATCTGTTACCAGATTCCCTGAGAGAAAAGAAACATCAGTATCTGAATTAGAAGATGGGAATTTAAAAGGTAATTAAGCACCTTTACAGGTTTTGAAGCAACAGGCCATATACTTTCTGGGCTGGGAACCCAGCCCAGACATCCCTTTTCCCCAGTGTTTGTTCTTCCTTGTGTTTCTATTCCCTTAAAAGCTAATATTAGCCTGCCTGAGAAAGACTGGAGGGATCATTTATTGGGCCAAGATGATTTTCAAGCTGATTTGCATTAATTTTGGAAGTCAGATTTTTTTTGTTCCCGTTTCTTTCCAGGAAAAACTGAAGTCATAGGAGAGCAAGCCATGCCTTGCCTGGTTTTGATCACTTGGCTTAGTGATCAGGACTTCGAAGCAAACTCCTCAAAGTAAATATTTCCTATGAAGATCATTAAGGGTGCGACCGACATGGAAGGAACAGCAACAGAAAAATGCTGCTTTAAACCTAATACCAGCCCATGCTGCATTCATTAGGGACTTGACATCGGAGCTGGGACAGGAACAAATAAAAAGGCATGGAGCAGAACGATGTTCCAGCTCGTGAAATGCTCCTGAATCACTCCAGTGACCTCCCTGGGACTGCAGTGGTTCCCTGAGCGTCCAGCAAAGGCAGAGCCTGCCTGAGCCCTCACTGATAAAACTTTGGGTGGGCACAGAAGGACGGGAGGGTCTGAGAGCTGGTGCCCAGCTCAGAACCCTCTAGAAGGTGTGATCAGTGAGGTACCCAGTGTGGGGACCTCAGAACTTGCTTGGGAGATGATGTCTTGTTTCCTGAATCATGAAAGGGAAACAATAATTTTCATGGAATAACAGAATCCCAGAATGGTTTGGGTTGGAAGGGAACTTAAAGCCCATCCCATTCCACCCTCTGCCATGGGCAGGGACACCTTCCACCAGCCCAGGCTGCTCCAAGCCCCATCCAACCTGGCCTTGGACACTCCCAGGGATCCAGGGACAGCCACAGCTTCTCTGGGCACCCTGTGCCAGCCCCTCCCCACCTTCACGGCCAGGAATTCCTTCCCAATGTCCCATCTAACCCTGCCCTTGGCAGTGGGAATCCATTCCCCCTTGTCCTGTCACTCCAGGCCCTTGTAAAAAGTTTAGCAGGATAAACCCAGCAGCTGGAGGAGCCCAGCCCAGGAGCTGCTCCATCACCTCCCAGGCAGCTCATCCCGGATCTGCAGGGCTCCAGGGCTGGCTGGGGTGCAGGACAGGCAGGGAGCACCCATGGGTGCTGTCTCTCCTGCCCAGCACATCCTCCTGGAGCCTCGCCAGCTCCAGCCTGCTGCAAACCAGCTTTACTTTATATTTAGTGAAAAACCCTGCTGCTGTGCTCTTGGGGCAGCTGGAGGAGGCAGATAAGGCAGGAGCTGCTCTCCTTCCACCCCGGGGAAAGCGTGGCCCTTATCTGGCCAAGGCAGGGCTGCCTGTCCCACCCTGGGACAGAACCCCAACATGGGCAGGGGGGACAGAAGGAGGGATTTGTGCCTGGAAAGGGTGGTCAGGCCTTGGCAGGGGCTGCCCAGGGAGGGTTGGAGTGCCCAGGGCTGGAGGTGCCCAAGGCAGGACTGGCCGTGGCACTCAGAGCTCTGGGCTGGGGGACAAGGTGGGCACCGGGCACAGGGGGGGCTCCAGGGGCTGGGAGGGCTTTTCCAGCCTCGATGGGGTTTTTTAATCAGAATTTCTTCTACCTGATCAAAACTCAGGTTACACCTTCCCCTCGTAAGCCACCTCTTTAATCAGAATCTGCTCACTGACCAAAAGTCACTCACAGCAACAATGACAACTGTTCTCTGCTTTGCACCACTGGTACAATTCTAAATGAAGGACTTGATGGAACTTAGTGATGCCAAATCCAAGAGAATTTCATACAAACACACACAGAGACAATGATATTAGACACAAACACTCAGAAAGTCGGAATACTCGGGATATTTCATAACTAGCCCAGCTCTGAATGCTGCTCTAGACTTTGAAGGGTGGTAAATCAAACTTATCCTCACATGAGTGAGCAGAACTGTGAGGGTGTTACAGGAGAGCCAGGGGAAATGAAGGGAGAGCAGATATTAAGAAAGAACAAATATTAAGGAAGAACAACTATTAATTTCCCAATCAGTGACTTTGCTGTACTTTGCCACAAGATGGAGCCTTCAGATTAAACCACTTGTTTGAGACTCAGTTGTTATTTAAGAAAATTCAGCCCCATTTAAAGATACACGTTGGATCTGCTCAGATAATTATCCCTGGGGTTTTTAATGAGTCATTATTTTCTTCATCTCTTGTTCGTCAGAGATGAGGAAACTCCGAGGACTCAGTCAAAATAGGTGCCACTGGCAAAATTCAGCCGAGGAAGATGTTGAACAATGTGGCTTTTCTTCTGCAAGGAGAAATCACCGTCCAAACCAGGTGATAATACCTGGGAGGGGGAGATGGGAGAAGAAAGAGCACTTTGGGGGAAAGCTGAGGCAGGAATGGGGACATAAGAAGGATATTTGGGAGCCAGAACCTTCTTTTTTCCTTTACTTACCTTCTGGTTCAATTGTACTTCTGCAAAATCCCCTAACTACATAACCCCCAGTTATTTCGGAACTGCGACAGAAAATGACCACTGTAAATATTTTGCTGAGCTCCAGCCTTTGATACCGGCAGCAGAATTTCCGAGTCAGCCATCCCGGCAGTGTCCTCCTCCCTGCCCTTGCCAACAGGCACTTCCCCAAAATATAATGCCTCCCGACATAAATTTCATCTCTGCTTTGATTTCACTTCCCTTCAGCCTTTTTGTTTCACACGGCGCTTTTCTTTTCCTACTTGAAATTATTGCGGAAAACTGGGAAAAGAAGCAAGTTTAGGATCAATCAGGCAGCATGGACAGGCAGGATCAGGCAGCAGGGGCAGGCAGAAGGGACAGGCAGGACTGGGCAGCAGGGACAGGCAGGATTGGGCAGCAGGGTCAGGCAGGATCAGGCAGCATGGACAGGCAGGGTCAGGCAGCAAGGACAGGCAGGGTCAGGCAGCAGGGACAGGCAGGAGGGACAGGCAGGATCAGGCAGCAGGGACAGGCAGGACTGGGCAGCAGGGACAGGCAGGATCGGGCAGCAGGGCAGGCAGGTTCAGGCAGCAGGGACAGGCAGGACTGGGCAGCAGGGACAGGCAGGATTGGGCAGCAGGGTCAGGCAGGATCAGGCAGCAAGGACAGGCAGGGTCAGGCAGCAGGGACAGGCAGGATCGGGCA
>JAWMRC010000142.1:974748-993443 GCA_035584755.1 Thripadectes ignobilis | reverse complement strand
AATCGGGATGGGAAGGGGTAGGAAGGGATGGGAAGGGGTGGGATGGGGTGGGAAAGGATGGGGTGGGGTGGGGAGGGGGGTGGGGTGGGATGGGACGGGATGGGATGGGAAAGGATGGGGTGCCTGTCAATGGGGCACCCCAGGGGATGGGGTGCCGGGGGTGGGTAGAGGACTCCAGAGGAGGGGTGCACTAGGGGTGGGGTGTCCCAAGGGATTAGAAGGATGGGGTGCCCTGCGATCGGGGTTCTCAGGGATGGGGTGCCCGGGGGTGGGATGGGCGGGGGGCTGTGCCCATAGCGGTGCCCGGGTCGCCCCCCAGGCCTCTCCCCTTTCCTTCCCTCCCCTCCCGGAGCCGCCGCTCCTTCCCGGCCCTGCCAGGAGCGCTCCCCGCGCCCGGGCCCGCGGTCCCACCGCGCGTTTCCCGCCGGAGCCCTTTCCGGGGGCGCCGCCGCCGTAGTTCCTGCGGGGTGGGCGGAGGCGGAAGCGGAAGGGGGGGGACCGGTTGCCGGGCGGACCGGAAGCGGCGCGGGCGGCGCGATGGCGGGGCTGTCGGTGCGGGACCCGGCCGTGGATCGGTCCCTGCGCTCCGTGTTCGGTGGGGCCGCGGGCCGGGACGGGCCGGGACGGGGGCAGGGGTAGGGGCAGGGGCAGGGGCAGGGGCAGGGGCAGGCGCGGGTCCTGCGGTTCCCTCTTCCCCCGCCATAGGGGCTGGTCCCCGCCGCACTGACCGGCGGCACCGTCTGTCTCCGCAGTGGGGAACATCCCGTACGAGGCCACCGAGGAGCAGCTGAAGGACATCTTCTCGGAGGTTGGGCCCGTGGTCAGCTTTAGGTGAGAGCGGCCGCCGGGCTGCCCCGGGTGCCCCTGCTCGGCTCCAGCCCGGGCTCTGCGGAGCCGGCCTGGGAGCCCTGGAATCGCGAATCCTTGGGATTGGAAAAGCCCTCTGAGGCCCTCGGATCCCACTGCCACTAAACCACGTCCCCAAGTGCCACAAGCGCAGCTCTTGAGCACCTCCAGGGCTGGCGACTCCACCGCTTCCCTGGGCAGCCCATGCCTGCCAACAAGGGAAGACGTTTTCCCTCATGTCCAGTCCGAGCCTTCCCTGGCACGGCTCGGGCAGAGCAGTGCAGCATGTCGGGGGTCGTGAGGCTGTCCCTGCTGTGCTCGGGGCCCGAGGGGCTGTGCCGTAGTCACCTGGAGGTGGAGCACTTGGAGCACAGCAGAGGAGGAGCTGGAGGAGCCCCCGTGTTGTGGCAGAGGAGTGCTCAGGCCCTGTGCTCCTCTCTCCCATCCCCAGTGGCTCTCAGGGGTGTTTTACAGGCCTGGCACCCGGAGAGCTCTCAGTTACAGGCTTGGGAGCTCCAGGAGCAGCCAGTCCCATCCCATACCCCTGCCTGGTGGGGTAACGGGAAGCACAGAGCTTCCTGCACATCAGAGCTTTGGGAACACCTATCCCAGGAGCCAGGAGGCCCTTTGGCTCTGGCTTAGGGATGACTGTTGGGTCCCTGGGCCTGGGTGCCTTCGCTCTGCTCCCAGCACACCTGTGGGCTGTGTCCCAGCAGCTTCTCCCAAGGTGTGGGAGCGGTGGGCACTGCTGGCTGCCCACGCCGCCCTCAGCAGCCGTGTTGTCTCTGTTGCACAGGCTGGTATATGACAGGGAGACTGGGAAGCCCAAGGGCTATGGGTTCTGTGAGTACCAGGACCAGGAGACGGCACTGAGCGCCATGCGGAACCTGAACGGGCGGGAGTTCAGCGGGAGGGCCCTGCGCGTCGACAACGCCGCCAGCGAGAAGAACAAGGAGGAGCTCAAGAGTGAGTCTGAACTCTGGGGTGTTGTGCTGGGCCCGGCCCTGCCAGTGCTACAGAGCAAGGTGATGCTCTTCTTGCAGCTGTCAGAGCTGACTTGCCCTAAGGGGTGTTGTGAGGAGTTCCCCAGAGGGTTGTGTGGGCTCAGCGCTATGTTTTTGCTCCCAGGTGATCGCAGGATCATTTAGGTTGGAAAAGATCTCTTCAGATCAAGTCCAAACTTTGACCAAGCACCCCCTTGTCAACTAGATCATGCCACTAAGTGCCTCATCCAGTCTTTTCTTAAATACCTCCATGGATGGTGACCACCAACTCCCTAGGCAGCCCATTCCAATGCCTGACTACCCTTTCTGTTAAGAAATTCCTCCTAATGTTTCCCTGTTTTCACTGGCTCCCTTTCCCCATGGTGGGAAAGTGGAGCTCCCCTTCTTATGAGCCTGTTACATATGACTAGTTCACATTGACATATGAGGTCACCAACTGTGTTGCAGGCTTGGGCACAGGAGCACCCATCATAGAGTCACCCTATGGGGACCCTGTGAACCCCGAGGACGCTCCCGAGTCCATCAGCCGGGCGGTGGCCAGCCTGCCACCCGAGCAGATGTTCGAGCTGATGAAGCAGATGAAGGTGAGCGCAGGAGGACACAGCTCCCACTACCACTGCTTGTGCCCTCCCAACCCCTGTCAAACGTCACAGCTCTGATCTGCCTGTACCTTTTCAGCTGTGTGTCCAGAACAGCCCCCAGGAAGCCAGGAACATGCTGCTCCAGAACCCCCAGCTGGCCTACGCCCTGCTGCAGGCACAGGTGGTCATGAGGATTGTCGACCCGGAGATCGCTCTGGTTTGTTCCTTGCTGCTCATCCAGGGTCGGGAGCGTGGTGGTGGCATCCATTGTGGAGTGGGAGTGGAGAAGAACTCCTGTCTCCTTCTTCTCCTTCTAGAAAATTCTGCATCGCCAGACCAGTGTTCCTCCTCTGATCCCAGGCAACCAGCAGCCAGTGCCAGGGCCAGGACCTGGGCCGGGACCAGGGCCTGGGCCAGGGCCTAACGCACAGCTGAACCCGCAGAACACCCCCTCGTCCCAGCCACAGCCCATAGTAAGAGCCTGCACGACACACGAGCTGTGCAGGAGAGATGGGCAGTGCCAGCTCTAGCTCTTCCAGCTGGGGTGCATGCCCAGGTGACAGGACATCCCTGAAGTCCGGTGTCTCTCCTGTACAGGGCGGGATGCACGTGAACGGCGCTCCTCCTCTGATGCAGCCACCCATGCAGGGGGGAGTGCCAGCCCCAGGACAGATGGCAGCCCCTGTGCAGGGCCCAGGCCCTGGCCCTATGGCTCCAGGAGGTGAGTTTCGGCTGAGCCACCCCACCCATGGGCACACAGGTCCTCCAGGCACCCCCCTCTGCCTTCCCTCTGACCAGAGGGCCTGGCCCCATGAAAGCTCACATAGTCCTATGCTGTATGTTGTGGTTGTGACTGCTGCCAGTGGTGGGCTGGAATGTTGGACTATCTCTGTGGGGGACCAACATCAATGAAATAAACCTGTAGATGTTCCCCCAGGACCTGGGAGGGGGTAGGTATTTGGGGACAAAGGAATAGGTAGTGGTGCAGGGATGGCTGAGGAGGGGTCTGATGTCTGCCTGTCCCCTCCCAGGTGGGATGCAGCCACAGGTTGGGATGCCGGGCGCAGGGCCCGTCCCCTTGGAGCGTGGACAAGGTAAAACTGACGTGGTTAGTGCTGTGTGTGGTGTGAGCCTCCTTCCAGTGGGGCCCAGGCCGTGGGTGCTGGGCAGTGCAGCACTCAGAGCCCCTGCCATCCACCTGCAGCCCTGCTGTGCCTGCCCCTGGGGCAGCTCCACAGCACTGAGCTGTGCCTGGGTTTCCTTCCTTAGGCACAAGGCTGTGGTTAGCAGCTCCCTGACCCCCAGGACTCAGCCCATGCACTGGTTTGCTCCCAGCTTGTTCTGTGCTGTGTTGTGCAGTTGTGCCCGGGAAGCCAGGGAGAGCTGCCATGCCCCGCCGAGCGGGATGTGCCTGTGTTTTCCGTCTCTGCGAGTCGGTGTCTGTCCCTGTGCTTGTGCGGGCAGACAGAGCTTGCTCTTCTCTGGTCCCTGTCCTGCTCCTTTGCTACCTGGGTATTGGAAAGCAGCGCGGCCACTGCGTCCTCCCGCGCCGCGCCCAGCAGAGGGAGCTGGGCCTCCGCTTTGGCTTGAGGCTTGGCTGGGAATTTCCCGGGGAGTGACGGCTTGGCTTTCCCTCCGCAGGCACGGTCTGTATGGCCCAGCTCTAGAGCCAGATTCCTTACGGTTCACGTGTTGCTTTGTGCCAGGGTTAGCGAGACCCACGCGTTCTTGTTCTCCCAGTAACAAAGCATGAAGGCACCTGACACCTCTCTTGCCTTGATTTGCATCCTAGGCCTTGTTTCAGGGATATGGTATACCTGGTCTGAGATACTTTGGCCTTAGGGGCAGTTGACTCTGGTTTTTGGAGTAGGCACTGTCTTCCTGAGAACAAACTGGTAGTTCTTGGCACCCGAAAGGTTTTGGAGAGGAGAAACTGCGGGCAGGGGCAGAAGCAGGAGCTGGCTAGCTGTTTTTGTAGGGCCAGCATGGCCCTACAGAATGCCACGTCTATTGTCAGGTTGTCTTCCTTCCCTGTCTCTCTCCCTGAGCAAGAAAATAACCGTGGCACGCTGGCTGTGCTGCCTGTGGTGACAAAGGTGGTGTTAATGGAAGAGGTCAATAAAGTCAGATCTGCAGCATCTTCTCTGTAGGTTTTCCTGGGGACTTCAGGAAGCATGATACTGCAGGCAGCACTGTCCCCAAGGCTGAGTGCATGTGTGCACACACTATTTACGTGTCTGCTCTTTCCCTCTTTTCCTGCTGCTTGCCCAGGGAACCTGCAGCTCTCGCCCGTGGGACCTGCCAGGCCTGCGTCTATCGAACGCGTTCAAGGTATCCCAGCACCCGCCAGCTCCCTCCTCCCCTGGAGCTCATTGTGGAGTGTGCAGAGAGCAGCTTTCACGCCTCTGTGCTCAGGGCCAGGGACTGGCATATCATTCCCTGTAGCCTGGCAGGGTTAAGAGGAGGAGGAGGAGGAGGCAGGATTTCCCCTAGGGCTGCAGGAGAAAACAGTCTAGAGCCATGCATGAAGCCTTCAGTGGAAAAGGAGGACCTGTTCAGTGAGGGCTTTTGCCTAGGGTGCAGCCTCCTTTGACACCACACTCCCAGGAGTCTTCCAGGTCTTGCTTCGCTCCTGGCCCCACATCAGCAGGGTGTTGATGCCCACGCTTGTAGGGATTACCATGGGGGCACCCACGCTTGGTTTGGCCCCTGGTGCCATAAGGAGCCTGAGGTAGCTTCAAGGAGGAAAAAGAGGAATAAAAGCAGCAGCCAGGAAAGGGGCTTTGGTGTGCTCCAGTCTTGGGTGTGGGGCTGCCTCCTGAGCAGTGCAGCTCCCCACACCCGGCCCCAGAGCGCCGGGGACAGTCTCGGCACGGCACTGGTCATGCAGATCCTCACAAGCTCTTGTGTGTCTCCCTGGCAGTGCCCATGCCAGACCCGAGGGCCCCTATGCAGCGTGGACCTCTACCTGCTAGTGGCCCGCCGCCCCGAGGCCTTTTGGGAGATGCCCCGAATGACCCTCGCGGAGGGACCCTGCTCTCAGTCACTGGAGAAGTGGAGCCCAGGTGAGGGGAGAGGGAAGGAGAGGAGCCCTTGGCACTATCCCCTGCCCAAGGGTGACCTCTCGCTGAGGACAGGGATGGCACCAGCCTTCTGGGAGTCACTACTGCCTGGTCGGAGGCCTGTGTGCTGCTGACCATGGGGGCCGGCCTGTTTCCCCGGGGACGGGACATCCCCGGGGTTATGGCAGCTGCCCTGTGGCATGGGGCCACCAGCACCTATCCCTGTGCCAGCCTCACCCTCCTCCCCTGCGGCCGGCTTCGGGGGCATTCCCAGCACTCTGCCCAGACCGTGCCAAGCCAGCGTCTGATTCACACTCTCTCGCTTTTTCTCCTCCTCCTGCTTTGCTCTCCTCGTCTCTCTGCATCAGAGGTTACCTTGGGCCGCCCCACCAGGGAGCCCCTATGCACCATATGCCTGGTCATGACAGCCGTGGCCCCCCCCATGAGATGAGGGGGGGACCCATGGGAGAACCCCGACCACTGATGGGAGAGCCGCGGGGGCCCTTGATGGACGCTCGAGGTGAGAGAGGGGGCATGAAATACTGGGTGGCTTAGAGCATGCAGGCAAGGAATCAGAGTAGAGCTGGCTGCCCTGACCCAAGGCATAGGAAGGGGGTTTGGACAGGGAAATGACTGGTTCCAGGCAAGAAGGGACTGTCCCAGGATGCAAGGGACTTTCTCCAGGCATGTCCCCTCTGCCCTGAGCCCTGCACAGCCCCCAGACAAAGGAGGCAGCAGGCTCACTCCCACATCCCCTGCAGCACTGCTCCCTTCAGCAGCTTACCTTGTGTTTCCTCCACAGTTGGAAGAGATCCCCGAGGGCTGGAGCCACGAGGATTGGAGCCACGCGGGCTGGAGCCCAGGGTGATGGAGGCGCGAGCACTGGAGGCGCGAGGCCTGGAGCCACGGGTCCTGGAGCCACGAGTGCTGGAAGCCCGGGCCATGGAGGCCAGGGTCCTGGAGCCCCGGGGCCTGGAGCCTCGAGGGCCTGGTCCCAACCCACGTGGCCCCATGCCTGGTGGGATACAGGGTCCTGGGCCACTTAACATGGGAGCCAGTGGCCCACAGGGGCCCCGCCAGGTACACACGTCTCTGCTCAGCTGGTTGGGCACCAACAGCATCCTGTAGATTGGGGCTGGGTAAGGGGTGTCACATGGAGCAGCACCTCTGGGAAGCACAAGGCCTGGGTTACTGGCTCTGAAGGGTCAGAGCATCTGTCCCATCTCCCCAGGCACTGCCCATCTGCTGAGGACAGGACAAGGCTCAGGCCTCTTTCCACCTCTTCCTCACACACAGGAAGGAGTGCAGGAGTTGAAGGGAGAGGAGAGCACATAAAACTCCTGTCTGTCTTCATGCTCAGGGATCTTCAGGCTGTCTGAGGGCATCCATCTGATTGTCTGCTTTACCTTCCTGGATTTGTATGAATGAGTCCAGAGACCCCTCAGTCCTCACCCACTCTCTTGTTCCCACAGGTTCCTAACATGGCAGGGGCAGGCTTGCAGGGAGGAGGCATTCCTGGAGCAGGAGTCCAAGGAGCTGGTCAGCCTGGAGGCTTTAGCCCTGGACAGAGTCAGGTCACACCCCAGGATCATGAGAAGGTGAGACAAGAAAAGGGAAAGGATGAGATGGCAGGAGCAGAACTACCCTATGGCGGGACAGCCCCTCCCTGGCTCCGGTAAGCCATGGGTTCTCTGGCAGGGTGTGTCTCTAACCCCCCTCTCCCCACAGGCAGCGCTGATCATGCAGGTCCTGCAGCTGACAGCAGACCAGATCGCCATGCTGCCTCCAGAGCAGCGGCAGAGCATCCTCATTCTGAAGGAACAGATCCAGAAGTCCACAGGGGCACCCTGACAGGTAACATCCTTAACCCAGCCCTCAGCCTGTGCCTGTTCCCCTTCATTAAATCAGAGCTGCCCAGGATGGAGCTCTCCTGCTTCTTTCCATGCTGGACTCACTCGCCTCCCCTTCTTTCTGGCAGGCGTGTGGTGGAGAGAGGTGATGCTCCATGGAAGCTGCTTCCTGTTGCTACCTGAGCTGATGCTGCGTTTTGGGAGAGGTTGTGTTCCCCTCAACATTTTTCCCTCCAATTCATCCTTTTTTTTTTTTTTTCTGTGTATATTTTATGATGTTTGAAATAAAGTGGGAGGAGGGTTTGAGTAAAGCCACATCTCTGGCTGCCTTGTTTGGTCTTGTGGAAGCCAGCGTGGGACTCAGATTCTGGGAGCAGTCTGGCCTGGCTCCAGTCTTGTCCAAACCACTTGCCATCCTCCCTCCTCCTTAGCACTATGGCAAGAACTAGTCATGGAATTTCTTGTGCCATGCTCTTCACAGGGGTGTAGGGGAAGGGCAGGATGGAGAGCTTGGCTTTCTATCCATGCTGGCAAAGCAGGAAGGGCTCCGTATCCAATTGCAGTATCACTTACCATGCCGCTCAGAGAGGGACGCTTTCCCTCTTTTTTGCATATGCTGAAGCAGAACTTTGCAGGAGCTTTGCATCCCTGCTGGCCTGTGTGCTGGGGTGTGCCTGGTTCTAGGTGCAGGCCGGCTCTGGGACTTGGCAGGGTTGCAGCAAGCCCCTGCAGAGGGGTGTCTGACTGCACCTCAGAGGGTTTGTTATCAA
Source organism: Thripadectes ignobilis (assembly GCA_035584755.1). Taxonomy (NCBI): domain Eukaryota; kingdom Metazoa; phylum Chordata; class Aves; order Passeriformes; family Furnariidae; genus Thripadectes; species Thripadectes ignobilis. Next base: position 985,330 of record JAWMRC010000142.1, on the reverse strand, counting down.
CCAGCTGTTTTAATGCAGCTCTACAAGAGGGTAGAGCGTGGGGTCCTTCATACCTGCATGGCTGAGTCACCACAGAGGCTTTCATTGCAAAGAAAAGCAAGTTTAATTTACTCTTTTACACAAAGGACTGTTTAAACCTGGAGGAGCATGTTTGGCCCCTGATGCCTGGTCAGTGTACCTGTGTCCCGTCCATGTCCCATATTTCTGCCCAGCCCACTGGGCATTCTCACTGCTTCCTGCTGCTTCCCACTTCTCTGGCAGCATCATTGTGGCACATGGCTCTGGTTTGTCAGTGAGAAGGGATCCATGGGGATCCCTTCTACACCAGGACAGGCAGACAGCAATCTTTGAACCTAGAATTTCTCATGGAGAAGGAGTACCTTGCTGTGTCTTGCCTGGCTTCAGTGCATGCACAGATATTTATTCTTGTCCTTGCTCTGGCACAGGAGGTGAGGTAAGATGGGCAGGGACCCTGCCCGCCGGGGTCTGAGCCTTGCTGCCACTTAGAAGTTCTCTTTGTTGAAGTAGAATTTGACCTTTCTGGGGTCCAGGCTGGAGTGCTGGTGACAAGACTTCTGCAGGCTCTTTGCCAGGGCCCCTGGCCCACAGAGGAACACACCGACCACCGACCTACAAACAGCATGGGGGTGTCACTGCCAGGTGAGCAACTCGGGGGAAAAGTAAGTGATTTCAAAGCCTTTTAGGCTCCCTGCTACGGATAGCACACCTCTCCCAAAGTCACTGCCTAGCACTGTGTTGAGTGTCAAGGAAGAGAGGGTTGCATCCCAGCTCCAGCATCCCAAATTCCCTACCCACTTCTCACCTGGGGTGGGCTGCAGCCACTGCTGCAAACTCCATGTTCCACATGGGCCGCCCAAAGATGGTTTTCTGCCTGAGGCCTGTCACCGTGTCTGTAGCAGTATCAAAGCGAAGTGCCACGTTGTTGGCCTGGGCAGAGCAGGGATGGTGAGAACCCCAGATGCCACCCGTGAGCCCACCTCCAGTCCCTCACCATGGAGAAGCACCCATTGCTGATCCCACCAAACACCACGCCCAGACTTTGTGCCTGAAAGCCATTGTCATGCTTGCCCTACCCCTCCTGCCTGACTCAGCCCCTCTGTGCCCCCTCTTGCAGCTGTGACAGTCCATGGTTGACTCACAATGCTGGTGTCCCAGCCAGTGAGGAAGAGGCGGTAGGTGAGGAAGTCTGCCTTGCCTGACTCAGCCATCTTCTGCTCCAGCGAGGCAAGCAGGTCGTTGAACCAGGCAAAGGCTCCTGTGTCGCGGCAGAGCCAGTAGAAGTAGATCTGGGATGCAGAGGGAGAGGGGTTGCGCAAGGTGGAGCAAAGCCAGAGGGGTTGGAAGAATGCAATGCCAAGGACTGGGAAGCCCAGTGGAGAAAACCCACAGCTAGTCCCATGGGACACCCTGTACCTTTTTGGTCTTGAGGTTCTGGTCAGACTGCTGGAACTTGTACCAGATGGACTTCAGGATGGAGGCAAAGGGGGTGACCCCAATTCCCGCTCCCACCAGCATGGCCACCTCATACTGGAACACATCTTCACTGGCAGTGCCAAAGGGACCATCCACCTCAATCCTGGCCAAGGGAAGCCCTGGGTGAGAGGTGTGGCCTCCACAAACCCCTGTGATGGCCTGTTTGGGCACTCTCCAGCCTACCTGGGTGTCTCCAACTGGAAGGTGTCGATGAGGCGCTCTGTCCAGTCACCAGCCACCCGGACATGGATGGAGAAGAAGTCCTCCTCGGGCGCAGAGGTGAGGGTGAAGGGGTGCCACTCCAGTGGGGAGATGGCAGGGCAGTTGACAAAGATGTACTGCCCCACCTCCATGCGGAAGCCCTTCTTCTGCATCTGCAGCTCCAGCACGCGGGCAGGGTGCATGACCACCTAGGGGCATGGATGGGGCTCAGCACCCAGCCTGGCTCCTGCCCTGGAAAGGCGCTGTGGCCACTGACCCTGCCCACTCCACATGGCCACTACAGTGAGGAGCTGGGGCTCTGGTGACTCCAAGGAAAGGAGCTGGGGTAGGAACAGGCTCCTGCACCACCCACCTTGGTGACAACCACCTTCTGCTGCGCACGCCAGACCCGAAGGATCCTCTCAAAGACATAGAGGATGATGGGGGCCAGAACCCACTTCCAGGACTGTGGGGATGGAGGAAAGCAAAGGGGTGAGGAGGACCAGGGCTGGAGCCTCCCAAGGACAAGGGAAGGACTTCTCCCTTCACACCCATTCCAATGCTGCCCTACCTCAGCAGGGATGCTCCCGAACTCAGGGTCTTTACAGCAGTCGTGGGTGCAGTTCTGGTCCCTCTGTGTGAGGTACTCAGCGCAGCGGTGGGGGTGCACCTCTGCCATGCTCTGCTCCGTCTGCCCACGCACCAGCCCACTGTGGGGAGGTGAGGGGTGAGTCCAAGGGCCTGCCTCCCAGCCAGGGCTGAGCTGTGCTGCATGAGGCCAGCTGGGCTAGCCCACCCTGGGAATGGCAGCCCACAGCCCCACTCCCTGGGGTGCTCACTGAGGGTCTGCAGCCACTGCCCCTCACTATCCTGCCTTAGGGAGCGGTGAGGAGACTTACGCGATGCCATGGATGACAAGGCCAGCGAAGTAGACAAGGAAGAGGTGGTGTGTGTACCAGAAGACCTCAAAGTAGTTCCTGCGGATGAACTCAGTGGAGGATGTGACCATGAGGATGAGCGCTAGCGTGATGATGACCCCCGTCAGCCCTGGGATGGTCGTGAAAGCCACGTACTCAACAGTCTGCAGGGGCGGCAGGATGGGTTAGGGGGGCAGGGGACAGGTAGTGACAGGGGACTGGATGCCAAAGCCATGCTCACCGTCTCATTAGAGTGGATGGGGTTTAGCCACTTGTTGCTGCCCTGCAGGTGCATCTTAGAGAGGACGGCGGGGAGGCTGCCATCGGTGGCTTGTTGGCTCTGGTTGTAGCGCTCCAGGTTGAAGAGGTGGGCAATGGTGTGCACAGCTGGACAGGGGACAGGCAGTCAGCCACTTGGCCATCCCCCAGTCCCCACTGTGCCCTAGCCCAGTGCAGGGTGGTACCTGTGAGCAGGGCTAGTGTGTAGGCCACCAGCTTGTGGAAGGTGAGGTTGTGGTCCAGCTGCTTCCGGAGTGTCCGCCTGCAGCACTGCAGGGAGAGGCAGTGGTGTCAGGATGGGGAGAGGGACAGGGACACGGATGGGGATGGCCATGCTGGCCATGCCACCATGGAGCACTCACCGAGCAGGTTCCACGGAGGAAGGAGAGGAGGTTGCGGCAGACAGGCAGCAGGATCAGCATGCTGTTGAAGTTGAGGCACTTGGCTGATGCTCGAGCCCATGCCAAGGCAGACTGGGGAAAAGAGAGGGGTGAGTGCCACTGCCCCATGGTGCTGAGACTGGAACTGGGTCAGGATGGGGCCAAGTGATGCTGAGCTGGGACTGAGTGATGCTGGCCTGGGGACTGGGAGGGAGTATTGCTGGACTGGGCACTGGAAAAGGGTGATGATGAGCCAGGAAAGGAGGACTGGGAAAGAGTGGTGTTGGATTGGGCTGGGATATTGTTGGGCTGGGACCAGAGAGGGATCAAGACAGGGACCATCAAGGAGCAATGGTGGAAGTGGGACAGAATGGTGGTGGGCTGGAAGAACAAGGAAGGAACATGGGATGTTCCAGCTCCCACCCCACTACAGGAGGGCTCTAAGAGGCACGTGTGCCTGGGAAGGCAGGGTGCTGTGGGAGAGCACCTTACCCCAAGGATGGCCCTGGTGTAGAAATACCGCTCGTCCCGGTCAAAGAACAGAAAGTAGTAGGTGAAGAGGAAGATGTTGATGCCCAGCCAGGCTGCCTGCAGGGAAAAGTCAGAGCCTCATGAGGGACCCTGGCCTGGGAGCCCCTCAGGTGGCAGCACGCAGGTGCAGGCACAACCAGAGGGTGTCAGGACAGTGCATCCCCTCCTGTTTCCTTATGAGCTGCAGCATCACGCACAGGGCTGGGAAACTGGGTGAGGACACAGGGCCAAAGGTGGGGAGAGGTGTGGAAGGCTTGTGAAATTACTGTCTTGTCCGCCACAGCCCTGTGCATCACGCATCCGTGAGCAAGGAGGAAAGGCAGGAGCAGGAAACACCCGTGTAACGGGAGGGCAGGTCAGGAGGGTGGTCGGAGCTGTGCAGGGAAGACTCCGGGAGGAGGAAGTTTTACAGGGAGCTGGCTCACCTGGCCCCACCGTGCTGCCATCCCCTGCCTCACCCCACCACACCTCACACTACTCCCTATCACTTTTTGCAGAGCTCCCACAAAAAAACACTCTGCCTTTTATTCGGTTTTTGGTTTGTTTGTTGTTTTTTTCTTTTTTTAAAAAAAGTAACTTAAAAAAGTAAAATAACCCAACTTTCTGTAAACCCCATTTTCCCGTGCCTCTGCAGCTCCCCCTGCAGTGCTGACCCATTGATGTGTGCTGGCTGGGCATGCCCTGTCACACCAGTGATGCTGCAGCACTGCACTGACAGATGGTCCCTACGGACCATTACCAGTTCCTCACCCTGGCACAGGCTCTCACAGGATCCTCCCGCTCTCATGAGGGGAGAAGAGGCATGGGGCAGGCTCCCAGCCAAAGTGGGCAAACCAGCAGCGTTTTAAGTTTTCCAGGACCCCTCCCCCCGCTTTCTTTTGTTGTGTTTTCCTTAAGACTTCAGTTTTCCAAATGCAGGGTATGCAGGCTGGCTGAGCAGAGGGGACACTTGTCTCTCCCCACAGCCCAGCCCTAGGACAGCCCATCAGCTCCCATCTCCCCCCAGGAATCCCCGAGGGCCCTTATCCCCCAGAGCCCCCCGCATCGCCCTAGCCCGGGGAGCCCCCCAGCCCCACACACTCACGATGACGGCAGCCGAGAACCAGTGGTTGACCAGCCAATTGCCCATGGTGCAGTGTCCCTGCTGCTGCTGCTGCCGCCTGCCCACGCCTGCTGCTGCCTGCCCGACGTTTTATGGAGGCAGCAGGCGGTGCAGCAGTCCCGGCTGCGGGAACTGCACCACTGGGACTTTCCCCTGAGGAGCCTTTGAGGAAATGCTGGTAGTTTCAAAGGCCACCTTCCAGGAAGGCAGGGCTGACCCTGTTGGCCAACACTGAAGCCAGCCCCCTGTGCCGGCCAGGAATGGCCCCCAGCTGAGAGGTGGCACACATAGCTGGGCGTGGGAGGCCATCAGGCTGCTCCTCTTGGGCTTTTTCAATCTTTGAGGGCCAAAATGGGCTTTTTTTTTAAGGTAGAAATTTCCTGGTGGGAAGAAGTTGTGAAGGATCCATTCTGTGACCAGCACAACCAATGCGCTGTTTCCTGACCTCCCTCACCAGCCTCCACTGCCCCTGTTTTACAAAGGAGGAGAAGCATCCTGGGGACATGGCACTGCATTGGTGCCAGAATCTGGCCCAGGGATCCACTATAGGGCAGGTGAGTTAAAACTGAGCACGAGCAGTGCTGCACTTCTGTGAGCACCATGGGGGGATGAGTGTCCTCATTCTGGTACCCAAATTGAGCTGGCCCCCTAAATGGGTACTGGGGGAGCAGGGTCACACTCCTGCTTTGGGGCCAGCATGCCTGGGCCCCATCAGCATCCCTGCCATTGTGCCAGCCAACTTTCCCCTCCTGTCTGCCCTCCACTGGAGGCCCCAAACTCTGCAGTGCCCAGTGCTCCAGCTGGGAACAGCAGCCAGTGCAGGGGCCCTGAGCCTGGAGGAACAGGTTGGACAGGATTGCTCTTTGCTGGCATGCTAGTTTCTCCTGGCCTACAGCCATGGCCACGCTGACGGAAGCGTAGGATGAGGCCAGCCCCCACCCTGCGATGCTCCTGAATCTACCCAGCTCCACTGAGGGATTCCCCCCTGATCCCCATTTCCCTCTGGGGCAGCCCCGTTTCAGTGCCCGTGAACACGAGGGTTATGTGGAGAGCAGGTGTGTGCACCTGTGTCAGCCCCAGCAGGACACTTCCCACCCCTTGCATGAGTCACTGCCAGGACCCAGAAATGCAGTCACAGCAAAGCTTGTTTACTGCTTAGAACAGTCCCAATGGCACCCGTGGCCTGAGGTCACTGTACGCATCCTAGCAGCAGGTGGGGGTCAAGGGGCACTCCAAGGGCTGTGCACTGCACAGCAGCCAGCTTGCAGCAGCAGGTGGTTTGGGCACCCTACAAGTCCTTGAATTGTAGAATCATAGAACAGTTTGGATTTGAAGGGACCTCTAAAGGCCACCTAGTCCAATTCTTCTGCCATGGGCAGGGACATCTTCACCTAGACCAGGTTGCTCAGAGCCTCATCCAACCTGCCCTTGAATGTTTTCGGGAATGCGATGTCCACCATCTGTCTGGGCAACCTGTGCCAGTGCCTCAACACCCTGATTGTAAAAAATTCCTTTCCTCTATCAAATCCAAATCAACCCTCCTTTGTGTCCATATGCATGATCCTGAGCAGGTGAGCACACTGCTGTCCCCCTGCCACTCTGAAGACACACTGGGATGCGCTGCCACTGCCTGACTTGTGCCATGAACATCCTTTGGCTGCCGGTGCAGCCCAGTGCTGCCCATCCCCACGCCTGCAGTCAGCTGGAGGAGACAGGTGCTGGCTGTGCCTCAGACAATGCTGTGCCTCACACCAGGCTCAAAGGGTGCCTCGAGGCACAGTGGGGTCCCTGGTGGGTGCTGGCGACAGCAAACACAGTGCAGAAAGTCAGCGACGTTGTGCCGGAAGAGCTGGCGGCAGGGGTGCAGGTACTGGAAGAAGAGGAGCATGAAGTAGATGCCCATGCAGTAGCCGAGGAGCAGCTGCACCACCAGCAGTGGGGTGCAGACGTTCTCATAGACATCTGTCTTGAAGAAGTACCAGAGGATGACGAGGGCCGTGTTCTCTGCCAGCCTGACCACGTAGTATACAGCCAGGAGGCCCCAGTTCTGCGACTTGTCAATGAGGTCCCGGTCGGCCAGTTTGAGCTGCACGGCCGACCAGCAGAACATGTTGATGCTGGCATAGAGGAGGGTGAAGGCACAGAGCACCACCACTGTGCCTACATGGCTGAAGTTCTTCTCGATGTTGTCAGGCAGGTGGGTGCCACTGCGCCAGAACTGCACCCAGGGCAAGAAGAACACCACCAGCAGGTTGACCAGGGCAATGGGGATGATCCAGTGCTTGAAGACGGTGCTGAAGAGCACAAGGACAGCCACGCGGGTGGAGATCTCCAGGCTGCGCCACAGCACGATGCAGAGGAAGGCCAGTGGCCGCAGCTGGACCTTGTAGTCATCGTACTTGACCTGGATGGCCAGGACGTTGCAGACAAGCGCTCCGTAGGTGACCGACACCAGGCAGATGCCCATGAGGACGGCTGCAGAGGGAGAGGGCAGGGGAGTCAGGCATCAGCAGGGACAGGGCTGTGTGTCCAGTCTCTCTGCTGCCTGGAGTGCAAAGCATGAGGTGCCAGCTCCACACAGAAAACATGGGATGTTAATCCTGGGTGAGAAGTGCAGGGCACCAAACCCTGGAGCTTGCAGCAGGAGGCTCAGTGTGAGCACTGGTGGGACAACTCATAGCTGGTGTTGACAGTCCCCATGATGATGTGGCTTTTTGGGGAGCTGCTGGCAGCAGGAGGTTCTGCCCAGCTCAGTAGCATGCCAGTGGGAGTTAAAAGCTTGCTCTGGCACATCCACCCACAGCACATATTTGTCCTGGGAGCAAGCAAGGGAGCCTGGGAGTGGAAGTGCTGGGCTAGGAGCTCCAGCTGTTGGGAAAGGTGCAGATAGAGATCTGGAGGGACTGTAGGGAAGCCAGAGCCTGTAGCTAGATGGAAAAAAACTAATGGAGACCAGAGCAGGCTGGGACAGGGACCTGACACTTTTAGGGAACAGGGCATTTGGTTTGTAGCGCAGATACCCACAAGCATCAGGGCTGGGAGCAGAGCCTGGCACCTCAGTCATGGCCAACTCTTCCCATTGTCTTCAGCCTCACTGCAAGCCAGAAAGCAGAGAGGTGATGAGTGCCCAACCTCTGTGGGTGGTGCTTCACTTTTAGGGGAGTCTGGTGGCAGTTGTGTCCCCTGAAATGACTACTTGGATTGCTTGGATGCCACATTAGCACACACAGCCAAGGAGCTGCCACTGTGCCCTAGTGGGGTTCCTGGGGAGCCCACGTGCCAGGCACCCTTACCTCGGGCAACTGGGACGTACTTCTCCAAGACACTGATGTAGAGCTGGACGGTGAGCTGAGGGGTAGAGCCCAGGAAGGCCTGGATGACTGCCATGCGTTTGAAGGCATTGCGGTGCGTGGCCAGGCGGCGCTCCGAGTGGCCCACCTCCTGCTCCATCTCCACCTCATAGCCTTTCCGCAGCCACCGCTTGCGGGTGATGGTGACATAGGGCTCCTCCTCCTTCCCCGACCTGCAGTACACCACCAGGGCCTCCATGCACCTGTGGGGACACAGCAGCTGTCACACCACCAGCCATCACCCTGCCAGCCTCTCTGCTGGCCCCCAGCCCCACTCCTGGCACCTCCAGCTCCCCCTTTCCTGGCACTAACCAGACCCTGCTCCTGCTGAGTGCAGCCCAACTGATTTGGGCAACTATCCAACAGTGCTGCGGGCAGTTCCTGGCCGTGATATGGCAGGATGATGGGAGGGTAGCACCAGGACCATGGGGATGCCTGGTGGGTGCTCCTCTGCTCCAGTGCTCAGGGTGACTCATATGGGACAGGGGGGCAACAATTTTCCCAGCGAGGGGTGAAACAGCTGCTGTAAGAGATGCAGCATCCAGGACACAGAACAGTGGCTCTGCTGGGAGCTACAGCTACAGGAAGGTGTTAATCGCCCTTGGGCTCTGTTTTCCCAACAGTTAAAAACCTCTTCCTCTAAGCAGAGGCAAGAGAAACTCTGATATTCTCTTTGATCTCTGCTCTTGAGCAGAAGAAGGCTTCCATGCTTCCTTCTTGGTGGGGACAGCAGGAAGGGGAGTGCAGGCTGAAGCCGTGTGTGATATGGGCAGATAAGACAGCACTTCCGCAGCCCCTTTTTTGTGGGGCACCCTCATGTGTGGGCAGAGATGTGACTTTTCTCCAGTGCCGCTCCTCACTGCAAGGGCAGGGGGACCCCCAGTCCCTCCACACACAGCCATGGGGTAGATGTGCATGATCAGAGGCGACTGTCAGAGGAGGACTCATCCAGCAGGTCTGGCTCATGCCTGGGGACGAGCTAGCTCAGGGACCAACAGGATGTCATTATTTATGAATTCTCATTAGGGCAGCAGAAATTTATCTGTATCAGATCCAAATGGAATTAGGTTTTTGGATAAATTCTCTTGACAGATCAGGTCAGCACTCATGGCTCATTGCAAACTCTAACAGGAAAACAGCTTCATCCTGAAGGCCCAGCTTCAAGGGCAGTCTCAGTTGGCTCCCAGTGCCCTGCCAGACCTTCTCAGCAGGCTGGGCTCCATCTCTGGCCCAAGAAGCCAGCTGAATCAGCCTCCCCTGCGTGGCTCCGGCTGGCTCGTGCAAGCAGCCAAGCAGCACCATAACCATCTCAGACAGCCTTGGTCAGTGTGGAGAGACCCACAACACCACTGTGGGCCACTGCAGGCTCACAGCACTGAGGTGGGGGCCCCTCTGCCACCTCTGAAGGTGAGATGTGGTGACAGGGATGCCGCTTGCACTCTGCTTGTTTCCGGTGATAGAGGAAGTGGGATGCAGGCCACTGTGTTTTTGCAGCGCTGTGCGACCCAAAGAGTGGCTCCTGATCTGCCCTTGGGGAAAGGAGCCCCACGGAGATGGTGGCTCTGCCTTGCCTCCCACTGTGAAGGGTGGCCACGGGGACAGCAACCCGGGAAGTACTGCAGCATTCCCAAGGAATGAGAGATCAGCACATCTCCAACTTGTGCAATATCCACCCCCTCACTGTCCTCTTCCCAACACGGTCCAGTGGCTCACCAGTTCCCATGCCAGCCCCACTCCTGCACCTAGCTTCTCTCCTCCATGCCACATTAATCCCCCTTAGTCCAGGTCTGGGGACCTTCTGTGGGGGGCAGGACCCTTGTTGCTATTCCCCCTCGAGCACCCAGCCAGGATTCCCACTTGTGCTCCCAGCCTATGCAAGGAGACCGCAAACTCCAGACGCTGGGGGAACGTCTGGTGGCAGACAGGACTCTGAGAAGTGCTTCTCCAGCAGCGGGGATGTAACAGGCTAGCATAGCCACAATCTGCTCGGAGCGGGGTCCAGCAGGCAGCAGTGCCTGTTGCATCGCTAGGGAAGGGAGGGGGGAGCAAGGGACCCCGTCGGACCGGGAGCAGCAGCAGCAGCCCCGGGGAGAGGGACGAGGAGCCGGCAGGAGCAGCTCCGGGCACGCCGGACAGATGGCTGATGACATACGGTCCTCGGGCGCCCGTCCTGCTCGGCACCGGTTCTTCCTCTCATCCGGTGCCCGCGGTCGTGCCGGGGTCTCCGTGTACCTGCCAGGGGTCCCCGTGTACCTAGGAGGGGTCCCCGTGTACCTGCCAGGGGTCCCCGTGTACCTGCCGGGGTCTCCGTGTACCTGCCAGGGGTCC
>JAWMRC010000142.1:962992-974648 GCA_035584755.1 Thripadectes ignobilis | reverse complement strand
GTGTACCTGCCGGGGTCTCCGTGTACCTGCCGGGGGTCCCCGTGTACCTAGGAGGGGTCTCCGTGTACCTGCCGGGGTCTCCGTGTACCTGCCGGGGGTCCCCGTGTACCTAGGAGGGGTCTCCGTGTACCTGCCGGGGGTCTCCGCGCCCCCCGCTGCGCTCACCTGACAATGGGCCCGAGCTGGAGCAGGTGCATGAGCAGGACGAGGGGGCGGTCGCGGCTGATGTCGCGGTGCACGAAGGTGAGGGTGAGCTGCACCAGGACGGAGGGGCAGACCACGAAGAAGATGGTGAGCGCCAGCCAGAAGCGGTCGTCGGAGTGGCTGTAGGAGAGGCAGAGCACGGTGGCCGCCGCCCCCTCCCCGCAGAACAGCGCCGTCGAGAAGACGATGCTGAGCGGCAGCTTCGCCCGCGACGGGGCGGCGGCGGGCGGGCAGCCCCCGCTCGGGCCGTCCATCGCGGTCCCGGCCCGGCCCGGCCCGGCCCGGCTGCTCAGCCCCGCCGCGGCGCCATCCCGGGCTGCAGCGGAGAGAAGAGCCGCGCTGCGGGGCGGGACGGGGCGGGGCGGGGCTGCCCCTCCGCACCGAGCCCCGACGGGCGGCACCGCACCGGCACCGCACCGGGACCGCTCCGGGACCGCTCCGGGACCACCCCGGGACCACCCCGGGACCGCCCCGACGGGCCCCGACCCTCTAGCCCAGGGTCCCCCTTCCAGGCATCCCAGCCCCAGCCCGCCCGCCACCCTCCTGCCCGGGACCCCCCTCCCCAGCTGCTGTAGCCTAGTCCCCACCAGGTGTGGAGCGCCCTGACCCAGGACAGCCCCACCTGTGCCCCAACACCGCTGCCTTGGATCTGGATCTTCTACCGAGGAGTCCCCGTCTCTGCAGGGAAACTGCATCCCAGGACACCCCCAACATGGCCAGGACCTGCAGCCCCCACCCTGGGACTCCCATTCACCTAGCTACAGCCCTGTCAACCCCCATGCTATACCCTGCATGTGCCAGGGGAGAATTGTCGGGCAGTCCCAGGGTCAGTGAGGTCCTGCTGTGGGGCAGGAAGGGATGCCAGTGTAGGTGCCAGCCCTGCCTGCACCAGCCAGTAGCCAGGGAGCTGCCTGCATTCACTACTGCCTCAGATCCAGGGGCTGACCCCAATTCTGGGGGCTGGTCCTAGCTCCAGCTTTGGGAAGGGTATGTGGGGCCAGGCCAGGGCATCCACCAGCCCGTGGCCCTGTGCTATGTGGGGCAGCGTGTGGGAGGAAGGGTGTTGCCAAGGGAGGGAACATTTTGGTATCTCAAAAGCCAAGCTGTGGCAGGGACACCCCTTCAGGTCTGGCAGGCAGCTGGTGTCTGTATCAAGATTTGGGTGGGGTGTTACACGGGAAATGTGGCTCCTGTATCCTGGATGCTGCTGGCTTCAGGTAAAATGTAGTGAAGACCACCCTGGCCTACAGATGAGAGTGCTATGATGATGAGAGTCCTACAGAGTGCTTTTCCCATCACCTTCAAGGACCCTGCCTTCAAGATGATAGGTTATACAGACTTGCTGACAGAGCCAAACCTCCCATGGCTGACCCCACCACTCAGATCCACATCCCTCTTGCTTGTACCATCTTGGTCACCTGTACACTGGTGGGAACACAAGGCTGCTCCACACCTTGAAGGCCATGGTGGTCCCTGCTCTGTCCAGCATGCACAGTGCCTCCAGCACCAGCCTTGCCCATGAGCAGTGGTGTGGGCACAGCCAGGGACACACATGCATGTTTTGCCCAAGCACCCACTGCCTTCCAGATCCCTCAGTCCAGCCTGGGCACATGCTGGCTGGATGGAAGAAATGGAACAAGGCAAAGAATGTTTGACATTGGCTAATTTTCCCTGGTTTAGGCAGACCAGGAATTTTTAGGTAATTTTTAAAAGGACCCTTAATGCTCAACCCTGAGCAACCAGAGCAGCTCACAAGGAGGTGCCCATGTTAGCAGCAGAGACACTGTGTCCACTCACCTTCCCCATGCAAGCCAAAAGCATAAATGCTCCCAAACCCCATGCACAAGAGTTTTCCCCATTTTACCAGGCTGGAAGCATTACCAGGGCTATCAGGCTTATCAGCAGCAGAGCTGGGAATAAAACCGCCTGAGACCTTGGAGGCTGTGTGTCCCCCAACAGCATTTCTCACACAGAAGCAGTCCCTGCAGCTGCTCAGGGTTTTCCTTCCAAGGATGAACAGCTGCTTCAGGAAACCACAAACCCCATGAGCTCATGGGGACTGGCCTGACCGGCAGGGTCGGGAGATCTACGTGTGACAGCTCAGTTCTGGTATGATAGTTACATATTTTCAAGCTGTTTTTGGAAAGCAACCTCTCCAAAAAAAGACTTCCAACAGGGCAGAAAGTGAAGGGAAGTGTCCAAAACACAGGAGCCTGCCACCAGCCAGCAGCCAGCTGGGGTGGGAGCTGTGCACAGCAGCATCTGTGCCCAGCGGGGTGCTCAGTCAGTGACAGCACATCGTGTGGTGCTTCCAGCTGCACCCACAGCTCTGTATGAGCAGCAAGAGCAACGTGCCTTTTGTACCATTTATGAAACTTCCACTTACCCAAATTAAAAGCCTTCCCTAAGAGTCTGGCAGGTCACCAAGCCCTCAGCTGAGCAATGCCTGTGCTTCGACTCATCGTATTTTTAATTTCCCCTGCTTCATGATGAAATACTTAAGACCAATTGTTTAAGCAACCAAGAATTCCAGTGCTGTATCCATAAGCCCCAGCAGCCATCAAGAGGAATGGAGAGAAAAATCCTCACAGTGCTTCCCACACCAGTTATTATCCCATTTTCTGACCCAAGCCTGAAGAAGCAACGTGCTGTTCACACCGTGAGTCATCTCTCCAGTCTGACGCCACCTGTCCACCGCTCAGTGCTGTAAACACCAGACAGACCATAAAAGCTGTGTCACAGAGAACCTCAACCAAGGATCCTGTCCTGCTGACCCGCCACTCCCTGTCCCTGCCAGCTCTGTGCTTCTGCCTGTGAGCCCAGCATGGCTGGGGCTGTGCAGACACTCCAGGACACCACTGTCACACAGCAACTGCCTGATCCAGAGCTGTCACAAGCCAGCAGGGATGGCATGGGCACTGGGGACATCCTACCTAGTTCTTCCCATGTGCAGTGGCTGGATCCTGGGTGACTACTGGCTGGCTTTTGTTCTGAGCCCTCCCAGGAGCAGAACAGCCCTTGGGCTGGTGGAGGTGAAGTGATGTAGAATCATAGAATATCCTGAGTTGGATAAGGCCCACTAGAATCACTGAGTTCAACTCTTGCCCTGCAGAGGATGACTCCAATAGTGTGCCTGAGAGCGTTATCCAAATGCTTCTCAAACTCTGTCAGGCTTCTGTCAGACTTCCCTGGAGAGCCTGTTCCAGTGCCTCACCACTTTCTGGGTGAAAAACCTTTTCCTGATATCTAACCTTAACCTCCCCTGACACAGCTTCACGCTGTTAAGTGATGCCCAAGATGATGTGAAACTGCCCTGAAAGTTCCCATCAGGATATAACCTAAGGTGCCAAACAAAGGGGGACTGTGCTGGCTTCTCATCTGCCTATATCACCTACAAAGTGACAGCAGGATGAGGGCAATGGTCATCCCCCTGTACTGGGCACTGCTGAGGCTGCACCTTGGATCCTGTGTTCAGTTTTGGGCCACTCACTTCAAGTAAGACATTGAGGGGCTGGAGGGTATCCAGAGAAGGGCAAGGGAGCTGGTGAAGGGTCCAGAGGGTAAGTCAGATGAAAAGCAGCTCAGGGAGCTGTGTGGGCTCAGCCTGGAGAAAAGGAGGCTCATGGGAGACCTTATTGCTCTCTACAACTACCTGAAGCCAGGTCGTAGCCAGCTGGTGATCAGTCTCTTCTGCCAAGTAATAGCCTACTGGACAGGAGGAAACAGAATCAAGTTGTGCCAGGGGAGGTTTAGGTTGGATACTAGGAAAAAATTTTTCACTGAAAAGATGGTCAGATGTTGGACCAGGCTGCCCAGGCAAATAAGGGAGTCATCATCCCTGAAAGTGCTGAAAAATCCTTTAGATGTGGCACTTGGGGATATGGTTTAGTGGTAAACTTTACAGTGCTGAGTTAATTGTTGGACTCAATGATCTTAGAGTTTTTTCTCAACCTTAGTAATTCTGTGATTCTATGATCTCTAGGACCACTTAGAAAGTAGAGGATTTTAGTTGGGGTACAGGTTACTTCTCTTACAGCAGCTCCTAGAAGCTCGTGTGTTTTCCAGTCCTCACTGTCAGGAGCTGGAACAAGAAAAAAAAGGCAGAGGGAAGGGGAAAACAGTTTTTCCTGCACAAGAGTGACACAGTGTCACCTGAGTCCCTTGCCCATATCTTGCTGCACACATCAGCATTCAGGAGTATCTCCCTACCTGGGGATGCCCAAGGCACTGGCCTGAGTTCCACCACCACATGTGGATGTCAACTCTCTTGTGTCCACAAGGGCCTGCCCTGCCCTGGAGAGCTTCCCAGCTTCATTAATATCTTAATCCTAACCTTTATTAATTTTTTTAATGCCAGTGTTCAGACAGCAGACTTTCCACACAGGGCAGTGGCGGTGGTGGCTGCCCACCGTGGGAAATGCAGGGTTTGCTGTGCAGCTTTTCCAGCCCCTTGGATAAATGTGGATCTGCCAGGGCATTTGTGTGTGGGAGCCCAGGCTGTATGTGGGGTGGGAGCAGGGTCTCTCACTGGCTCTCACTCTCAAAATAGCTGTCTCTGCTTTACACATGCCTGTCTGGCAGCTCAGCTCCTGTAAAAGGAGAAGAGAAAACTCGTTTGGAAAAGACAGGGATTTCCAAACCAGAGCCCTTAAAGTGCCTAGGTGTGGAGAGCTGCCAGCATTCTCCTCGAGCTCTCCTCTCCTCTCTGCACTAGGACCCAGAGCAGACGTCGCTCCCAGGGTGCTCGCTGGGACATGCCAAGAGCATACTGCTGCCTTTCCAAATATAGCCCTGCACACAGAGGTGGAGGCAGCTGCTCGGGGTGTGGGGATGGCCAAGCTCCCCCACTTCAGATCTGAAACTGCCCCAGGAACACGATCTGTGCTGGGGATTAAACATTCAGCTGGTGCTGCAGAGAGCAATGGTGGGGACGTGTTGATCTCCAAAATCCCAGTGTGCTGGATCGAGTGGAAATCACAAAGTGCCCCCCAACTTGGCATGCAATGAGCAGGGGACACAGTTGCGTCCCCTCAGTGCAGCCACTCCACTCTGAGCAGCAGGGCTGGAAGATTCTGAGGAATCCATGAGCTAGGAATTTTTTCCTTAGTTTGGAAATAGCTTTGCAAATGACTGGTTTCCACAGCCTAAACTGTTTGGACTACGCATTGCTTTCTCAGTAACTCAGCTGTGTTTTTTCCTGCCCCAGCAGTCTGTAGAATAGTTTCTGGCTGGAGAAATATTTATTCCATTTGCTTCATCATGCGACCACTTTTACCGCCTCAGTTCCTCATCCAGCTTCGGTCTCTAGTCTTGTTGGTAGAAAAACTGACGCTTGTGCTGAGGACCTCATACCTCTAAATCTCACTGGATGCTCTGCTGAGCCCACTGGGATACAGAACTGGGCTCAGTGCTACTAGAGCTGGGATGCCTGCCTGCAGAGCATAGGCCATGTTACTGCTGCCTCATGGCTTCAGTTCTTTAACAAAGAAGCACAGTTACCTTTGGGTGCATTTATATGTCTTTGTGATAATTACACGTTTTGAAGTCATGCCTCCTTGGCTACAGTCACAGCTCAGGCAGCAGGTAATGCTGTAACACTAAACCAGGGAGGAAGGGTTAAAATTATCTTTAATTAACTGATTCCCCTGCAGGTCCCACATGCTGTAAGAGTATACATCCCTGACAGTGTTCTAACCCAGCCAGGCTGTGTCTGCACCTGCCCAGGCACCCTGGCAGGCAGGAGGGGTAGTTTACACTCTCCTATCCCCTGTGCATGAAAGCAACAGGAGCACTGTAATGCTCTCAGCAAAACCACCATAGGAGCCTGGATAGGGCTTGTAGCCATCACAGAGGCTTCCCAGAGCTGTGTGCATGGCACAGGAGCAAGCTGGCAGCTTGTCTTGCAGCAGGGAGCAGAGCAGAGAGAGTACTCAAATCCAAACCTCTCCGAGGAATTTGTGTGCTTTGGCTGGGAAGCACCCTGCCAGGAATTGGGTGAAAAGCAAACAGCTCCCTGCACATTTCCTGCCTGCTTCTGCATCCAACACTGGGTGATGGTACCGGTGTGGAGGAGCAAAGAATTCACCGGAAAAACAATCTCCCTTACCCAAAATAGCTTGTGGAATGGTTGCTGGCAGTGGGATGTAAACCATCCACGCTCCCCGCTACCATGCCATCAAACCTGCCTGGTGCCCCAATTCCTCACCAACAGGTCTTTGTGTCACAGGCTGTAATTATCTTGCCTTGCCAGCCTGACTGCGGGGCGTTCATCTGTAATTAGCTCTTAGGATTTAGGACCTGGTATGATCTGGGGTTATTGTTAGCCACCAGTGCTGTGCTGGGATTTAAAGGGACAATGCGGCTGTTTGCATATCTCCCACCTCAGTGTGCTGTCATACAAAGCATTAAAGAGAAAGACAAGTCTCTCCTCAAAGCCTGTGTGTGACCTTGCCCACCACAGATTCCTTTTTGGACAGAGTCGACACAGTTCCCAGCAAAACAGAACAGCTTGCTAATATTTCTGTTGTGACTTTTTGGTCTTTCCTATCGCCTTGGCTCTGGTGTCACCCCAGCTCAAGGCTCTCAGTAAAGGCTACAGGCAGCAGTACAGGCTACAGCAGTTCCCTTGCAAACCATCATTCCCCATGTGAAAGCTCCCCAGTCACCCCCTCCACACTGCTTCTTGCCCCAGGAGTGTCAGGCATGGTCCCCAGAGTGCCCGATGCTGGCTCGGGCACGTACTCACGGGGTCTAGGGAAGCCAAAGCAGGGCAGCCAGCCAGCCCATGTCCATCTGTGCTTCTCCGTGGTCCCTGTGGTTTCACCTCATTCCCTCTCCTGCGACACTCCAGAGGGCAGAAATAGCCCCAAAGCACGTGCTGCCTTCCGGGGAGCGATGCCAGGGGCCAGGCAGCTCCAGTTCCTCAGGCACAGCCCTCCTTCAGGGGCTCCTGCTGGCATTAGAGTGTCCAGCCCAGCACTATGCCAGAGCACAGTACAGCTTTAGCTCTGGTGAGGAACATCTTCATTTATCCGCCAAGATAATAAATTCTGACTTAGAGTTTCTCACCTGGCAACAGTCACCAAGGAAACAAGAATGGCTGCTGCGGGTCCCCACTGGTGCTGCCTGGGGGGTCCCCATGGCCCTGGCACAGGGTCTCTGGCTGCACCCTGTCTGGTCAGCTGTGTGGGCGAAGGGCCAGCCACCCGCTCGTAACCTGAGCCCAGGCACAGGCTTCGCCCTTGCACCACCTATCCGGAGCTGAGTGCAGGTTTCCTCAGATTTGGGGTGGATTTTGAGGTTTTCTTGGCTCTTTATTCTGGTGTGTGTGCATTGGGAGGTGTGAACTGGAGCTGCCTCAGGTTTCTGGGGGGGTTCCCTGCCTCTGCACCAGTTTGGCCAGGGATTTTGCACTCTTGTGCTGGAAGCAGTAGTACCCAAAGTGTTCAGAGACCTCTGGAAATCCATTGGTGCCAGAGGAAGATAAGCTCTTGCTGTCCCTCAGGAACCTGAGCCACTGCCTCCAGGCCTGCCTGACACATGGTGCTTCCCTATTTATAGCACCCATGGTCATGCCTCCTCCTATCCCCTGTGAGGTTGTTCACTTGCAGTGCCACCCTTAAGCACAGAGGCAGGCACTGACACTTTCAGCAAGTAATTTCAGATCTGGTACAACTAATTCTGCAAAAAGCATCCCAGTCTCATGCTGCCTGTGAATCTGGCTCTGATACTGGTCCCAGCAGTTGCTGGCACAGGCACAGAAGCAACCAGAAAAGGCCATCAGGCTGGGAGCAGGGTTCTGTCCCTGGGCCAGGCTAAAGTAGCTGAGGTGCAGCCGCTGCCACACCATCAGCAGCACAGGGGTGACTAGTCACCCCAAATATGGCATGTGGCTGTGATATGAGAACAGAAACTTCCTCCATCAACCACTAACCATGGATGGCTTCCTGCCCATGGCACAGCTCTGGGGCACTTGCCTTGCCCAGGGTGGATGCTGAACTTCCCAACAGCATCCAGGGCTGGAGAGTGGGGCATGGGGCTTTGTCTAACCCGGGCTTGCAACCCTGGGGCCAGTCAGGATGCCAGGCAGCAATCTCAGCATTTTTGGCTTCATGGGTGGGGCTCAGCTGCTCAAGGTAGTGGTGCTGTCGCTGAGTGGTTTAGCATGGACCAATGTTAACCAGCAGACTTCCTGTTTGCTCCACAGTATGGTTTTTGAAGGATCTCATATCCTTGTCCCTCTGGACTACAGTTCCCCTACCCAGAGCTCCTGCAGCTAGACATTACTGTGTGATTTCTTCTCCTGCACACACAACAGCGGCATCATGCCAGGGAGGCTCCCAGCTCCTGCTGGGGAAAGCAGCAGGAAACCTGAGAAGCAAGATAAGAGCTTCAGAGTTGCAGATCAAGGAGCTGGGGCTTTTGTCTGGGGGTCTCCACTGCCTTCCTGCAACTGGCCAGTGTTTCTATCCCAAGCAGCAAAGGACCTCCTGGCACTTCAGGGAGTGCCTTCTTAGGGCACAAAATACCAGCAGTGAGCAGTGGTGTCCCCCAGCCTGGTTCAGAGTGGGCCCTGAGTGGGCAGAAGTTATGTGCACACAGTGAAGTGGATGGTCCTTGCAGGGGCTGCAGAGAAACATCCACACGGGGATTAAGCAGCAAGAAGCCAGGGATGCTGCTCCTAAGAAGGGGAATTAATTCAGTTGGAAACCCCACCACAGGCTGTCAGATGTCCCCATCACAAGCAATTTACACCAATGATGGAGGCACAAGGCTGCTGGCACCAGGAGGGTGCAGCAGAGTGGGTGATACAGTGCTCAGCACAGCAAGCAGCCCCACAACACACCATGTCCCAGCGGCCACTGGCCTGGGCCGACCCACCAGGATTAAGGAGCCTGCAGGAGTAAGTAATTTAAATCCAGATTAGATTTAAGCAGCTGCTACTCAAAGGGGATGTGAGCAGAGACTGCGCAGCAGGAACAAGCAGGTGAGACACTGACTGGCACCCCTCTGGTTTGAGGGGCTGTCAGGGAAGGGTCAGGCCAGCAGGTCTGTGCCCATGGGGTATTGCCCAGAGGGACAGATTTTATTTCCAGGTGTGTCTTGTGTGAACCAGGCTGGAGGCAGCAGGACTAGGCCGTGGGACAAGGCATCCCGGGATGAGATGCTCCCAGCCATGGAGAGAGAGCACAGGCAGGAGGACGAAGCACAGGGACTTGCTGGACTGCTCACTTCATAGGTGCCAAAGAGAGGCCATCCCTCCACACAGGGCTGCAGAGTATGTTCCACCTCTTCTCCCACTGCTGGTCGTGGCTGCAGGCCATACAGGAGCCCATCAGGTAGGTCATTGTGTGGGCTCCTTGGAGCTCCTGGAAGGCACAACATTTACCTGTGCGTTTGTCAGTGGTGAGGGTACCAGAATTGTAACAGGGCGAGAAGGTGCCCATTGCAGGAACTGTCCCCAAACTGCTGAGCAAGGCACATGGATGTCCTTGCTGTCCCACTGGCAGGCAGGGGAGCAGGCTGGGCAGGGAAGCACATGCAGGGAATGCTCCCAGTGGGATTTCCCTTGTGCAAAGTGAGCAGCTCCCAAAAAAACTTGGGGGGCATGCACTGAAACACCTGCTGTGTCTGTGTGTGTTGGGAGACCCAGGTTAGTTACCCTGGGACAGCACTGCAGGGGGGTTTATGGTCCTCTCCCTCAAGACAGGACACCTTACCTGTTGTAACGCTGGAGGTGGAGCTGTGCCACCCACACAGCCTGGTCCGTATGCTTAAGGAAGAAAATGATACTGCAAATGACTACTGTGGCTTGTCAACCACAGGGTAAACTTTCTCTGTGTGGCTGTGGTGTAGCACATTGCTGGAGACCAAACAGGACTATTTGGCAACAGGAGAAACCATCTAAGTCCAGGCAGAAGCTTGTAAAAATGTTCTTGCTACCTCTCCCTAGCTGTGTATACCCATAACTTACTGCCAAAGAAGGAATAATCCTTGACTGCATATAAGGAGGAATGTTGGCCTGTGCACACCATTGCTTAATCCTATATGGTATGAAAATAAATCCTTGCCATAGAAAGCACCTTGAAGGCTCTGCACTGTGTCCCATGGTGTTGGGGTGGATCCAGGTACTTGTGCCTGCCCTCATACTCTCCCAGGCACCAAGGACTGCCCCTGCCCTTGCCCCCAGCTGAGACAGATCCCATGTCTTTCTCTGGGATGCTCAACTGCTGTTGTCACTCTACAGAAAGGTGACCCTCCTCGTCATGGGGCTGGACAATGCAGGGAAAACCTCCATCATCATGGACATAGAGAGAGGTGAGAGCAGCACAGCCCCAGAGATGACCTTGGCTGGAAGCAGCAGTTTTATGATCCTTTGCAACCAAGTGCCCAAGCCTTGAAGGACCAAGATCCCTACAATTCATCCCCTGTTCTGGGGAAATGTGCAGGGCACCAGCTGTGCCCTGGGCAGCCCTGGGAGTGGGAGCAGGGATGTGGCTGGGGGAGGAGGAGGCATGTGCCACAGGGAAGCTCCTGGGCTCCTGTGCCAGCTCTCTGCCCTCTCCCCACACACAGCGCTGGGTGCTGAGGTGCTGCCCGATGCACAGCCCGGCCAGACACACCTGCGGGTGGACAGGTTCGAGGTGACACTGGTGGACCTGCCCGGGGGGCAGCGCTCCCGCAGTGCCTGGCGCAGCCACTACAGCAGGGCCCATGGGCTGCTCTTCATCCTGGACTCCAGTGACCTGGCGCGGATGGAAGAGGCCCGCAAGGTCCTGAGCCGGGTCCTGAGCCATCCTGATATCTCCGGAAAGCCCCTCTTACTGTAAGGCTGGGTCAACGGGATGTGACCTGTGGGGTTTGGGGTGAGAGGTGATGTGGGAACCAGTTGCTGAATTTGTGGGATGTGTGGACGGGCTGCTGTGGGGATGTGGTGCCCAGGGAGCTGTTGGGGAGTGCTGGTACACGAGGACCCCAGTGGTGTCTGGGAGATGGGAGCATCCCTGGAGAGGAGTTGAGGAGGGGGCTACAGTGCCAGGCAAGGGCTGGGGCGATGCTTCACCTAATCACAGCCAAACTGTGGGAACGCGCCCAGCCGTCCGCGCCGTCGGGCACCCAGAGGATGGGGTGACGGCCGCGCTGCTCTCTCCATGCCCCAGGCTGGCCAACAAGCAAGACGCGGCGGCCGCGCTGCTGCCCTGCGAGGTGATCGAGCGGCTGTCCCTGGAGCGGCTGGTCAACGAGAACCGCTCTCCCTGCCGCATCGTGAGTGCGGGGCTGGCTCCGCTCCCCGCTCCCGCTCCCGCTCCCGCTCCCCGCTCCCGGGCTGACCCCGACCCCGCCCGCAGGAGCCCTATGTGGCCAAGCGGGGCACCGCTGTCGGCCCGGCCCGTGCCACCCTGCAGGGGCTGCGCTGGCTCCTCCGCTCCGCCGCCGCCCCGGCCCCGGCCCC
>JAWMRC010000142.1:941495-962892 GCA_035584755.1 Thripadectes ignobilis | reverse complement strand
CCCGGCCCCGCCGCCCGACGACCCGGCCCAGCCGGCCCGGAGAGCCGCCCGCGCCCGCCCGCCTGCCCGCAGGTGCGTGGGGGCCTCCGTGGGTGCGTGTCCCAGTCCCTACTCTCACCCCACAGCGCTCGTCCTCGACCCCGCTGTGTTTTCGTCCCCAGGGACCGGCTGTCCGCCGGGGAGGATGCTCGAGAGGGTGCGAGGAAGAACGGGGATAGCACGCTGCTGCGACCCGTCTGCCACCTCCTGCCTCTGGTGAGTAAGACCCCCGGGATGAGATGGGATGGCATGGCATGGCATGGCATGGCATGGCACGGGGTGGGGTGCGGTGGGGTGGGGTGGAAGGGGAGCTCCTCAACCTTCCTCTCATTCTCCTTACCCTGCCCAGGAGGAGAGCACTAAGGGCCCCAGAAGGAGGAAGAGGAAGGTGAAAGTGAAGAAGAAGGGCTTGGGACAGCCAAGCCCAGCTGATGAGCTGGAGGGACCAGGAGGAGCAGGTGACAGCCGTGTGGGGGCTGCCGGAGGGCTGCTGCTCCCCAACAGGGTCGGGCAGGAGGACTCCGTGCCCACCAGGATAGCTGCTCCCCACCCAGGTGAGAGGGGGCTGTGGGGGACTGCCAGCACTGCTGGCACCAACACATCAGGAGCTCCAGAGTCACCCTACTGGTAGGGTTTGAATCTTGGCAACATGGCAGAATGCAGAGCCACTAGACCCTGCCACCTCCATTAGATTTGCTTGCAGGCCAACTGAGAGCAGAGCAAGGTCACAGGGCTCCAAGGGGGAAGAGGAGTGACATCTCTGAGCATCTCTGAGGGGATGGTGCACAGAGGCGATGAACCAGCAGTCCTCTCAGGTGATTCGGTGACAAAGACATCCTGACTCAGGTGTGGTGCCTGAAATTTTGTCTTTCTCTATCCAGCACAAGGCATCAAAAAGAAAAAGAAGAAGAAAATCAAGAATAAAATTAAGTCACAGGAACCTTCTGTGGAGCAGCAGCATGAAGAGGTCTCAAGCACCTTTGGTTAGTATTTCCCAGGATAGATTTTGCTGAAAGCAGCAGGGAGTCTGGCTGGCTGGCAGTGGGGCATGAGCTGTGTGGTGACACTTGACCAAGAGGTGCTTGGTGTGGGGAGATGGGCACAAGTAAGTGCAGCTGCAAGACAAGGTGGCAGCTGTTGGGGAGACAGATGATGCTGCCTCTGCCATGAGGTGGAATGCAAGGAGGTAACATGAGTGCACTGTGCTGGAACCTGGGGTGTCCTTGCAGCCCTCACTCAACACAGGTTGCCAGGTGGATCCCAGAGCTGGCCCCTGGTCAGTGCGTGACTCCTTCCTTTCCTCACAGATTTGTACCGCCGGGCAATGCTGGCTCTGAAGATGAGGCAGGAGCAGAGGAAGCAGCCATCTGCCATCGCCCCCTGAGCAGGGAAGGCACAAACAAGGGGATGTGTGGTCCTAGAAAACTCAGACTGCAGTGGCAATAGGATCTATGCAGGGCTTCTGGGGTGCTTTTCCAAGGACGGCAGTCCTGGACAGTAGGTCCTGGGGCATGAACAGCATCATTGTCTTTGGCATGGCTTGAAAACCAGAGATTTGCAGGAGCGAGCCAAAGTCTTTGTAAGATACTTCTCTGGCAGCCAGGCTGCAAACCCATCTAAAAAGAGAACAGCCAGTCACTTGCCGACCCCTGTTAGTATTCCGGGGAAGAATCCATCTAAACCTCGATTAGTCTGTGGAAGAGAGGAAGATCAGAGCAAACATCCCAGAGGAAAAGCCTGCATCTTGAATTGACTTATGCCCTAGGAAAGCTGTCTTCACAGGTCAGGGAGTGACTTGGCCTATCAATCAGCCCCTGGCTACTGCCTGGAACAGTCTCATTTCCCACTGCTGAAGGTGGGAGGGCAGTCCCAGGGGGTCTGCAAAGACCTTCACCCAGCCACATCTGGCAGTGCTGTCAGGACCCCCTCAGACTATGGAGGAGAGTAATGACCATGTTTGTGCATCCAGCAGCCTGTCAACAACAGAAGTTTAATTTCAATGGCAGCTGGTGGTGAAGGCTGATGGATGTTCCTTCCCCAGGATCGTTCTTCCTGATGCTGCCATCCTCCCAGGAGAGACAGAGGTGACCTGCAGGAAATGCAAAATCCTTGAGTGTCACTGGCAGCCTGGCACCCTGCAGCCTCAGGCAGTCCCTGTCCTGTGTTCAGCTCAGCTCTGAGGGGGACAACAAGCAACATTTGCAACCCATCTCTGACGCACCCCATGTCTGTCAGGGCCATGCTTTTACTGGGACTGAGCTTGTGCTGCGTGGCTCCAGTTGGGTGTGTGTCCCACAAAACCAATCCTGAGTCCTGGAAACAATTTACAAGAAGTCAGGAGTGGGACAGTTTTCTCATAAACCCTGCAAAACTGTTAAGACTTGGAGTGTGCATTAGTCATCTTTCTTCCCATGGTTACTGATTAACAGGCAATGCCTTTGTTGTCCACGGGGAAGGAAATTCCCCAAAGCCCCTGGAAGTGCTGAAAAGGGAAAAGAAGAGAAACTGTGGCTACGCTGCCTAGCCAGCATGCTGTAAACTTTTGTCTAACTCTGCCAGATTCAACTTTGACTATAAGCATTAACTGAAAATAAACGGTAAATAGTAAGAGCACAAATTCATATTGGCCTGTAAACACAACACTTTTAGTAAACCCTTGTCTTTGTCTGGTGGAGTTCCCTGTGATGTTGGCACTGTGGGGAAGAGTGTAAGGCAGAGACCTGTGCCTGTGGAACCCCTTCTCCTGGGATGGGTCAGGGCCATGGGTGCCCCTAGAGGGGCCAGTCCAGGCTGCCAGCCAAGTTCCTTCTGCCAGGGTCACAGATCATCTAGTATCACAGGGAGAAGAACATTAAAAATCTATTCCCTCTAACAGTCACTTTTCACACCTACTGGGTCTGCGAGGAGGTCAAGCACAATTGGCACCCCAAAACAGCCCATGGTCTACCTGCTGTGGCTGCAGAACAGTGTGGGGAACTGGAGCCGAGGGGGCTTAAGAGCATGTGGCACAGTTGGCTGCAGCCAGCTCCCTCTGGTGATCCCTGCAGCTCCCAGCACCGCAACTCCTAGTCATGGACCCCGGCAGCCCCGCAGGGAGACAAAGTGCCCCTTGTGACACCCACAGCCAGAGAAGATGGCAAACCCAAAGGCAGAACTGGCCCAGCTGGTGCTGCTGGGCAGCTGAAGGAAACTTTCCCTGAGAGCCAGATGTAAGAAACCATTACGGCTGATCTAACACATTTCCCCTGACATGATGATCTCTGGTGTGTGGTGAGGACAGGCAGTTCAAATATATTTCAAAATCAATCACCCTCATCCTGATGCTTCCATATGTGTAAAGCAGCTAATCCCTACTACAATCAGGAGACAATCCTGGTCTGCACCAACAAGGAATACAACTTTTATCTTCTTTAGAAGGTGAGCAGCAACAACTTCGTATTAAAAATGGTATATCTCAAAACATATCAGAAACAACTTAAGAATCAGATGTGATCAAAGGTAGATTGAAGTGCATAAATTAGTAGCTAATCTGTGCCTCTGGATAATTGGTTGGGCTGCTTCTGGCACATGTGAGAAGCAGTGCCTGTAGCATGGGGTATACCACCTGGGGCAAGGAGGGTGGGCAGGGCTCCTTTTTCTATATTTCTCCTCCTTTTATTCATCTTACATCCAGGTAGCTGAATAACCAGCAAGGGAAGGGTTCTCTGGGAGGCATGGTCCTGGTGACACTGCCTGCTGGTGGGGGGATGAGGTGCTGCTCTGCCCAGGCTGGTCCTGCAGCATCCAATCTGCTGATGATGCACCGAGGCCAGGTGTGTAGCGCAGCAGTGGAGCTTGCCTTGGGAAGAATGTCCCCAAAAATGAGATGGTCGTGAGTGATACCCTCCCATGAATTTTGGGTTAGTTGGAATATGCTGGAACTCAAAATATGCTGAGATGCATAAAGCAATGCCCCAGAAACTGTCCCGGGGAGACACAGTTTCTGTATTTTGTGTGTGATATCTGCAGGGAGAACTGGAGCCGCCCAGGTGACACAACCCTGCTTTGCAGTTCAGCATTTTGATATCATCTGGCAGATCCCTCTTTCCTGGTTTCCAGAGGAGTTGTCTCAGGAGGGTCAGGTTAGGCAAAACCTGGTGCCTGCTTCCACCAGTATGTTTGTGGTGTCTCAGCCTGGGCTGCAGCTGCATTGCTGTAAACTGGTGTGTGAGTTTCACATTTCTGAGCCCACTGCCCCTTGGTGGTGCTCATTCAGAGACCCACAACTGCCAGCATGGTCACCAGCAGCTCTCTCTATGGCATGTGACCTTCTGAGCCTGTAGGATGAAGGGAGAGAGGATGTGTATGTCTGGGCTTTGCAAAAGTTGTTGACAGTTTGTACAGTGCCAGGAGATGAAGAGACATTGCAGTGAGTCCCTGTGGGCATACACCCACACAGGGCATGGCTGGTCCCATCTCCTCATACCAACATCACTTTGCACAATCAGATTCTTTCCTGATGCCTGTTATTGCTATAAAAAATTAACTGCATCAGCTGACTTTGAAATCTCCTCTGATAACCCTCTACTTGTCCCAAGGACACGGACAAGGCAGGAGAGACCCCCAGGGCAAGCTGGTCTTGAGATGCACAGCTATCTCTCCTGCTAGACATCTACTCTATTGTTTTTTTATTAATAAAAACTCAGTTGTGTGTTTTTCCCCCTATATGAGCATTTCCAGAGGAGTGTGAACCATTGTATGTCTCACCATTGTTTCCAGTTTTCTAATGGAGACATCCTTTGGGAGTCAGGCTTCCTAGCACCTTTAGTGATGTCCCATGTTCTGAGGGGCAGGACAGGGAAGGTGAGCCTTGTTCTGGGGCGTTCCACACATCAGGGAGCTGTGGGGTGGCACAATGCAGCAGCAGCCAGGCCTGATGAGGGAAAACAACTCAACAAAGAGACAAAGACTTGTGATTGTGTGAAACACATGGTAATTCTTTGTACACTCCTTCACTAACCCAAATCTGTAGAAGAAGGAGCCAGGAAATAGTTTTGGAGAACACCTCAGACACTGGAATTTGAACGTTAATTTAGGGCTGTAAAGGCAACTAAATGCAAGTGCAAATGATCAAGGCTAATGAGCGTTTTGCAAATCAAGTGGAACTTATCACATCTTGTGGGGTGCCTGCAGGTGGCTCTCATTCCCCACCAGCTTACCCACAAACCCCATCACCTGTTCTAGGGCATATATGCAGCCAGGACAAGACTAGGGTTTTCCTAGAAGACAGAATTTGAAGCTTGGAGTGGTTAAGGTCTTTTCTATGTTGGTCCTTCCTTTCTGGTTTTGGCTAAAGGTAAAGAAATTAATGAAAAAAAAACCCCTTTTGTTCCACAGCAGTAGTGGCTGCTTGGGAGGTGAGTGGTTCCCACTCCTTGGCTTTGCCATCCCTTGGGATAGGGCTGGAGGTATCACAAATGTGCTGGTCAGGCAGTGTTAAGGTGTGGGGCTTTCTCAGGTTACACTGTTGTCTGAAAGCTGGTTACACTGTGTACATACTTAAATAAACATGTATAAGCAAGTAAGTGTGTTTTAAGCTTGGGCATGGGTGTTTAGGTTGATAAAAGCCTGGGGTGGATGGTTTTTTGAGCTTGAGAAGCTGGTTGCTATGTACACTTTCTCATGCTTGCAACACCTACCCTCTAACGCTGACCTGGGTGGGGTAGGTGCATGATTCCCTTGTGGAAATTTCCTAACTGAGACAGAAAAAGCAAGAGCTGAGAAGCACTTTCACTTTTTCTAGATGAGCTCAGTAGAGTATAGCTGACTTTCAGGAGAATATTCAAAATGTTGACCTGAGAAAAGCTGGCATGTGGTATCAGGTAGCTCTAAACACATTGAATAATGAATAAACATGCATGGGATTTCTTTTGAGTTTTTGTTATCAGTTGCAGATCCCCTGTTGTATTCCATTAAAAATAAGAGCCAGAGCATTTGCTGTTATGTTTTCTGCAGAATGTTAGAAGAGCAAGACTGAATTTGATAAAAGTAATTCCCTAAGTTTTTCTTAATTGTTATGAGTCAAGATTTTGTAGGGAAAGAGTAGATAATGAGGACTGGAAATTGAGAAAATATGCAAATTTTCCCTTTCTAGACTAAACTAGCCTTGTTGGAGACACTGTTGCTAGCAAAAGGAAGAAGGATATAATCAAATTTATTTAATGCATATATTTGTCTCAGAACACAGGGAATGTGCTAGAGTCTGAGATGTATATATTTGTATGTACCAAATATATTTACTGGTTTTCCCCCCTGTAAGAAAAGCTTACTTTTTAAAAAGGCAGAATGTGCTGACTAAAATTATTAGTCTCTCACTTTCACAAATTATCATTCTGTAAGTCACTGCATGTTTGAATAGGTTATTTCAGACGATAAGGGGAAAGTGCCTCTTGAGAAAGACTATCAATGTATTAATTAGAAGGGGTTTTGCTACAGAATATCATTGGATATGGGATCAAGAGCCAATTTATTAACCAAAATTTATCATTTTAAAGTCCTTTGCAGCAATCAGAGCTTAGGCCTTGTCTATGAGAGAACTTTCACCTTATTAAACTGCACTTAAATTTTAGTGCAGCTGAATTTGGCAAGTCCAAATCCGGTGGCATAAATCTTGCTTTCTACCTGAGTTCTCCTCTGATCAGACTTTACACCTACTTTCCATTTATAGTGCAGCTGTAGGAGAGGTTTGGGGCTTATTTTGTAGAGCTTTCCTTTGCGGGGGTATTTTTTTGGCTTGACTCGTGTTCACAGGTTGCAGGTACAATTGCTACAGAGGCCTGAAGCAAGCAGCATCTCAGATCTGTGTCCTGTTCCAGCCAAAAAAAGCTGCTTCTGGAGTGAAACTGATTTAAAATGCACTTGAGGGATGGAGAAAAACATGAGCAAGTCCCCTTGCATGACAGACACTGCAGTGTGATGCTGCTGCTGAGTCAACCCTGTAGTGCTCAATGCAGACTCCAAACTTCTCTCTTCCTTCCTTTTCCCCAGGAAGGCTGGGGAAGGCCCAGAAGCACTCGCTGGGATGTCCCTGCTGCAGGTTATGACCTCCCAGAGGAAATAATAAACCTGAAGCAGATGTGTTTGGTGCAGGGTGTGAGGCAGGGCTTAGGAAACTGGTGCTGTGTGATGTGCTTGACTGGTGCTGGTCAAGCCATGTTGATCTGGGAGGGATGGCATGTGCAGGCTCCCAGGGAAGTCTCGAGGCATGGCTTCATGCAGACCCTTCTGCAGATATTTACTTCCTTCCCTCATGGGTGTTTTGCAAGCGTGATGCAATCCCTCCTTGTACTGCCCTGGACATTTGTGAGTGCTCTCTGGCTACTCCCTGGTGGAACCTGTGTTTTCCAGGCAGACAGGCATGAGGGAAGGATGAAATCTGCACCCTGACCTGCTCAGGGGCAGTGAGTGCCCAGAGATGTCAGCAGATAAAGGCTATAGGTAGGACTGCAGTAGATACAGAATTCGGGTGGCCC
This sequence comes from Thripadectes ignobilis, assembly GCA_035584755.1. Lineage (NCBI taxonomy): Eukaryota > Metazoa > Chordata > Aves > Passeriformes > Furnariidae > Thripadectes > Thripadectes ignobilis. The sequence continues at coordinate 955,342 of JAWMRC010000142.1, read as the reverse complement.
TGCTTGCTTTCCAACAGTGAGCTCTTGGTCCTCTGGTCCCTGGTCAGCCCTTGGTTGACAGGGTAGACTTGAAAGTCAGGTGTAAAGAGACTGGGATTCTACCTTGGCATCTGCTGAGGGGGGAACAAAATGTTTTCATTCCTTATAGGACAACATATGTCACCAAACCAGTGAAAGATCTTCCTTATTCAGAAAAAGCTGAGGGGAAAAATTGGTGTTGTTGGCTTCTCCTTGGTGTTTCTCGCAAGGATCCTGGCACATTGTGATGTACCTGTGGGCAAAGACAGAGCCATGCCAGTCTCTTCAGAGTGCTGAGACTGTGGCAACCCTGAGCCAGAACTGAGGGAGATGGCCCTGAAATGGTTCTCAGGGGAAGAAAATTGCCTTGAAAGTGGATGGCTGTGGTGGCAGTCAGCAGTGAGTGCCCTTTTCATGATCCTCTTTCCCCCTGTGAGGAGAAGGAGCAGCAAGTCAATGGGGAGGTCATCCCCTTACAATAAGTTAGCTGTTGATTTTCATGGTTGGATTAACAAGATCTACTTCAAGCTATAGCAACATTAAAGATAAACCTGCAGTACTCATGAGGTGGTGGGATGGATCTTGAAGACAAGCAATACATCTCCATTGACTTCATATTCCACTGGATGTTGTAAAAATCCATTGAACAGTTTGAAGATGTGGAAAGCCTGTTCTACCGACAGCGCTTCATCCTCCAAGTGGCCACACGATGGCAGAAGAAGCAAAGAACACGGCAAGGATGTGTTCAAAAAAAACCCACCAAAAAAATCAAATAACGCAGTCAGGGTTAGTGTGTGTCCCAAGGTCAGTGGGCAGACTGGCTCTCGCCTCCTGCTAAGCCATCTGCCAGTAACTGAGCTTCAAAAGACTCTGTCGCCAGGAACAGTGAAAGCAAAGGTTTTCACAGGACATGAAAAGTACTTTGTGAGAGGATTTAATGGACTCTCTAAAGTTGTGAGTAGCTCATGGCAGTCCCTTGGGCCACTCTGTTCTCACCCTGGCTGCAGTTTGCCGAGTGCTTGGCTGATGTACTGAGTAACTTGTTTTTGATGCTAATTGAAGTAGTGATGGGTCCCAACGAGGCTGTATTGTGCAAAATTCTCCCTAGGAGTTGCCCCTCGTGGTCCCCTTGCCATGGGCAGGGTGTGTCTGGATGTGGAATGGAGCCCCTGCCAGCCCTGCAGGAGTCCCTTTTGGTACTGCCTGTGCCACAAGTTATCCACACAGCACGTGGCTTTAAAAGGTGCAGTTAAAACAGCTTTCCCTTGTAAAAGACCTGTGAGATGATACAGTTGCTACCAAATCAGCAGTGGCATTATGCGTGTTGCTCCAGTGTCTGGAAAAAGCCTAGTCAGGGTTGTTCCTCTCTGTGGGGATGGTTTCTGCTGAGATAGGGGTTTCACTGTCCTGAGGCCACTGTGTCAGCAGCAAATAGGGGTCAGCAGGGAAATGACAGCTGCCTTGATTTCTCCAGTGAAATCCTGCCTTTGACTGTTTGGGGTTAAGTAAGGAGACAGATGGATTTAAGCAATCCAATTTAAGCAGGAAACTATAGTTCTGCTCTGGCTAAGTATGGGAGAGCAGACTCACCTGTACCTGCTGGATTTATTTCATCTGAGTGCTCCCTGGAAGAGGGTCTTTCTTGGTATGTCTTAGCCACAGCCACTGCTGGCAGTGCATCAAAGACAATTATCTAATGCTTAATTCTATATCACAGTCCAAGTCTTACATCTTAGTTCTAGTGCCAGCAAACTTTCAAATGCTCATGTCTTTTTTTTTTTCTTTAAACTATACTGGGTAGGGTCTGCAATTTGTACAGCACATGAAGTGTTAGCGCAAGTGCAGCTGCTGGTGAGATCAACTCTCCTTCTTACCAATTAATGTAGGTGAAAGATGGGGAGCAACTGTACCTGTAGGAAAACACTGAAGAGAAGAAAATAGTCCTTTTCCGTGGGCCAGGTAAGTCAGGCTGCCTTGGCCTTTGAAAGCACATAGGTGCCTGGCTCCAAGGGCTGGTGGCTCACTAGGCACTGCTGGTCTGTTCAGCACCTCCCACAGAGCTTTGCAACAGGAAAAATGTCTGAGAAGAACAGCTCCCTCTTCTAGACAACACAAACAGGCTGGAAAAACATCAGAAAAGTATCCAAAAAGAGGTGCAAAAGCTGCATAGTAGTGTTGGTCTAAGTTTAGTTCTCTATTTTGTGGAGGAGGGAAGTCTAGAGCTAAACTGGTTAGGCATTATATTAAGATGTCTAACAATTCCCATTCATTATTTTAAATTGTATTTCAAACTGCCTGGCATTGTTTTCTAGTTTCCTCTGTTGTGGTTAGGCCTTTGTGTGGAAAGGTAAGCAATGGCACAGCTGCACAGAGAATAGTGGAAAGGTTGCACTTGGGATTCAGATGAGCACTGGCTGTGCCCTAGGGAATGTTGCCTTGCTCAGCAGGGATGTGGGAGCCTTTGTGATCCATCTGCTGCTGCCCTGGGATAAGTGGGGTTAAAAAAAACCCCAGTAGACTCCTGACTGTCCAACACCTGACTGCTATTTTGGTTCTTGGGGTAGGCTTTCTGTGCAAGCTTAGATATATCACACCGTGTAAAACTGCCAGACAGTGGGTGCTCGAGTAGAGCAAATGTGACTGGTTTTAGCCTTAGTAAAATCAATATGATGCTATTCTTGCTTTAAAAATGCCAAGTGGGAAAAAAAAAAAAATCCCGGTGTGTTTTCCAGGTCTTTGGAAGCTGGCAGTTGGTCTCTAGGCCCCGCTGTGGTGGTACAAGGTGGGTTTTGCTCAGTTGTCAGGGAGAAGCCAGCTTTGAAACAGGAGCAATGCAAGCTGCTGAAATGACAGTGGCCCCTGGATGCTGAGGTCAAAGAGCCTGCCTGCTCCTGGAGGTTTTGGGGCTGTTGGCAAGGGACAGCACCAGGAAAACTCCCTGCCCTGTGCTGTTGCAGAGGATATTGTTCTAGAAAAGGCTGTTTAATTACTAGGCAATAGGGATGTCGAAAACATAATAAAAACATGTCTATTCTGTTAGGTTACATCTTGTCTTTCTCAATTCTGGTGGTTTATGTAGAAACAAACATTCTCATGCTCTGTGCCTGCTCAGCTAGGGAGAAGGTCCCTGCAGGAAGTATTTTAGATGAGTGTTGCTTCCAGTCATATGCTATCCCAGCCCAAAGGGAAGAGGACGTGTTTAGCTTGTGTGCTGTGGGAAGTCTGGAGGCACCAGGGAATGCTGGGCAGCTCTGGGCTAAAAGGCTGCAGAAGTGCCCCAGGGAAGAGGCTGGACTGGCTTGCAGCTGTCTGAGCTACCAGGCTGAGTGAGCTGCTTGTGAAGAGTTTGCAGTGGGGAAGATTACCCAGAGACTCTAAACACCTTCTGTCATGACTTGGGGAAAATGCTCCAAGCTGTGTTGTCATGACTGCTTGAGCATCCTGACAGTGATGGGGGTTCTGTTCCAGAAGGGGAGCACTATTTGCTTGTAGTCCAGAAAGCCAGCCGTGTCCTGGGCTGCATCACCAGCAGACTGAGGGAGAGGATTCCACTCCTGAGACCCACACCTGCAGTGCTGTGTTCAGCTCTGGGACTCCCAACATAAGGAGGATATGGACCTGTGGGGGCAAATCCAGGGGATGCCACGCAGATATTCTAAGGACTGGAACACCTCTCCTATGGAAACAGGCTGAGAGAGCTGGGGCAGCTCAGCCTGGAGAAGAGAAGGCTCTGAGAAGACCTTAGAACCCCTTCCAGTGCCTAAAGAGGCTACAGGGTTGCTGGAGGAGGACTCTTAAAGGGAGCATGTAGTGATAGGACTGGGAGAATGACCCCTTGGGAGTTCACTCAAGGTGTTAGCCCTCTTTAAACAGAAAGAGGACATGTTCGGATTAGGTATTAGGAAGAAATTCTGCCCTGTGAGGGTGGCATGGCACTGGCGAAGGATACCCAGACAAAGTGCGGATGCCCCATCCCTGGAGATGCTCAAGGCCAGGTGAGATGCGGCTTGGAGCAGCCTGGTCGAGTGGGATGTGTCCCTGCCTGTGGCAGAGGGGTGGAATTAGGTGGCCTTTAAAGTCCCTTCCAACCCAAACTGTGACACAGCGCAGGGGGGAAGCTGCGTTAAGGACAAGTTGCACCCGTGCCTGGGGAGGGTCTTGCAGGGCTCAGAATGCCGTGGGTATGTGGCTATTCCCTGACCCTCCCCTCCTGTCGGTGTCCCCCCCTCTTGGTGTCCCCCTTTCCTCCCTCCCGCGGGTGTCCCCTCTTGGTGTCCCCCTCCCCTCCCGTGGGTGTCCCCCTCCCCTCCCGTGGGTGTCCCCCTCCCCTCCCGTGGGTGTCCCCTCTTGGTGTCCCCCTTTCCTCCCTCCCGTGGGTGTCCCCCTCCCGGTGTCCCCCTCCCGGTGTCCCCCTCCCCTCCGCTCGGTGTCCCGCCCCTGGCTCCCCCCCGCGGCCGCAGGCGGTACTGCCGCGGCTCCCAGGCTGCTCCGGGGCGGTTCCGCCTCCCGGGGCGCGGCGGACAAAGCGGGGCCGGGGCGGCGGGGCCGGGCCGGGGATGGAGCGGGGCCCGCGGCACGAGTAGGGGCCGAGCCGGGCGGGGCCGGGCCGGGCGATGCGGCGGTGAGCGCGGCGGGGCCGGGCGCCGCGGCGATGCTCCGCCGCAGCCTCAGCCGCCTGGTGAGTGCGGGGCCGCGGTGGCGGGCGGGGGAAAAGTTCGCTGTTATTATTTTTGTGCCCTGGGTCGGGTCGGGTGTCCCGGGCGGGTGTTCGGCGCGGGGTGCGCCGCGCATCCTCCGCCCGCGCCGCGGGGCCCCGGCCCGCTCCCCTTTCCTCCGTCCGTCTGTCCGTCCCTGCGAGCCCCCGAGGAGCTGCCTTTGCTGCCGGAGCCCAAACCTCGTTCCCCGCTCCCTCCCTCCCTCCCACCCCGAACCCGGCGCCGGGCACTTCCCCGCCCCGCCGGGCGCTCCCCGCACCGCGTGGTCCTGCCCCGCGCGGGATGCGGGTCGCGCTCCTCCCGCTTCCTGCCCCCAAATCCATCCCCAGCCCTTCCCGCTGCCACATAGGCTACTTGAGCATTTCACCGTGACCTCATTGCTTGGCATGAACTCTGTAATTACTCATTTCTTATATATCTTTTTTCCCCTTCAACACAGCAAATGTGGCAAACCCAGCGTTTTAACATCATTTCAGGCGCTGCTGTTTATTCAGCCGTGCCATTGATTGCGCAGTGCGTTGTTAGCAAAGTTCCTGGAGTTCGGGCAGCAGGCAGTGCCGTGTGGTGTTAGCACAGCCCAAACGCCCTGGCAGGCTCCGGAGCTGCTTCCCGAGGCACCACAGGGTTACCTGCCGGGATAATGGGCTCTGCCCGCAAGGCCGGAGCCGCTGGGAGATGCACTCTCATCTTCACTTTTGGTTTTGAGAGAGCTGCCGTGTGTGCCAGATTTTCCAGATTTGCGGCATAAGGGACGCCAGATCTCCTTTTTAAGCCTGGAGGTAGCTCTGCAGTGCTTATGGGGAGAAAACAGGTTGGTTTTCCCGTTTGTAGGTTGTGTTTCTGTTGCAGGCTCTGGGTTAGCCCTGTGGAGATTACACCTGCTGCAACCATTGTTTTGCAGCCTCGGGGACATATATCAGATCTAAACTCAGTGCCCTGAGTTTCTGGCTTTGATGACTTGTGAATTTAGTTCAGCTCTATGTTGTGTGCTTCCTACCCCACCCTTGCGGGAGGCTTTTCCTCAGACATATTGGGCGGTGTTTGGGGTTTTGAAGCATCTCCACTGAGTTCAGATAAAAGCTTTTTTTTAGGTGGCTGCTTCCCCATAGCAGATACCCACAGAGGTGCCTGATGAGGCTCTGGATCCATCACCCTCCTTTTATGCATGAGGTGTTACCCCTGTGCTGTCTGGAGGCCCCAGTCTCTGTGCCACCTCCTGCAGTCCCTTGGCATGGGGAGTGGATGTGCACCAGTGCTTGGATGTGATGCCCTTTGGGCCAGAGGAAGAACAGTCCTGAACACATCTATCTCTTAATGCTTTGTGCAGAGCTGAACTGTTGCAGCACCTGTTTGGAAGGTTAGAGGTAGTTTTCTGGCTAGAGGGGCAGCTCTGCTCAGGGACCAGAATAGCATGCCACGGCATCTGCAGTGTTGGTGAGGGGTTTCAGACATTTTTGTCCCCCTCCAGGCTTTGTAAGCAGCATTTGAATAGCAACAAGCTGTTTGTTATCAAGCTGGTGCAAGTGGCCCTATCATCCTTTGGCTGATAGAACAGCTGCTGCTGTGCTGTTGCAGCTCTGCCCTGCAGGGTGCCCCGGGAGGTTTGGATTAGTCCCCTCTCTCCTGCTGCATGGGAGGAGAGGACATCCCATGACAACCTCTGTGAAGTTGTCCCAAGCTGCTGTCTTGCCCTTGGTCCTGGGTGGGTAGCACTGTACTACAAGAGATGCTCATCTTCTGCCAGTGGCATTGCAGAAAATTCACTGCAGTTATTGAAGGCTGCAGATTTTCTGACACTTAAGATCCCATAGGGCTACTCAGACAAATGTTGTAACCTCTCCACTGTGTGGTCTCTGCCAGAGGCTCATAAATACCAACAGATATTAAAAATCCTGTTTTCAGCTCTATTTCACATCTTAGGCACGATGGATGTGCCTTACCCTATCAACATGATTATTAGTGGCTCTGTTTCTACCTCCTATAAACTCTTATCCGGGATAGGGTATGAAATGGGATGGCTGAAAGAGCAAGAAGGGTAGAGTGGTGTATGTGGGTCTGCTTTGCTACCCGGGGATAGAGAATGGTGCTCTATAGAAACAAATCGAATTCTTAACTTCAATTTGCACCACTGAAATAATCCCTGCCGAAAGAATAGTGGGGCTGGGATCTCTGCAGGGAGGTGGGATTGAATTGCCATGGTTAATCCACTTTTAGGAGATACTGTCAACTTGAAATATAACTTCAATTCTTTTTTGGAAACGGATTCTAGTATTAGAGTCTTATTTTTAGTCTCATGCTGCTTGTACAGCTGTTGCGCAGAGGATGCGGGAGTAGAGTGGGGCAGTGTGGTGGTGACCTGGGTAGGGTTTGGGTCAGTCTGCTGTGTTGGGGTCCTTGCAGGACTGGGGTGGGTGCTGTCCACTTCCAGACTCCCTGGGAACAACTCGTTCGCAGCACAACTCGTCCCTGTGTTGTGCATCGAAGACAATGTGTTTTTTCTCTTCCTGGATTCTTCCAAAGCATGCAGACAGCTGTACCTCCAGGCCACAGCTCTGCACCACAGCTCTGCCAGTGCTGCGGGGCTGAGACTGATCTGGGTTGTTGTAAGAACTAAGTGAGAAATGCAGAAAGAAAAGTTACTGATGCCCTCATTATTTCGATTTTCCCCTCAGTTTGCTTTTATTTAAGGCTGATCTGGAAGCGAGCCCGGGGAGCTGGTACTTTGCTCATGGTGCAGGAAGGCTGCAGGGGACAGGGAGGGACCCCAGGGTGCTCTCCCTCCTCTTGAGGTGCCCAGTGCTGACTGAGCTCATGGACAGATATTTGCCTGTCACAGTGCTCCCTCCCGGGTTTCTTGCCTCTGCAGTCAGTGCAAGTTCCTTGCTCTGGTATTTTCCTATTCTGTTGAGATCCCAGGATAAGTAAGAAAACAACAAACAGTCTGTAATTGGGAGCAAAATTCTCCTGTTTGTGTGTTTATGCAGTGTCTAACAACAGGACCTTAGTTGTGTTATTCCCTTTTAATTAAATACCTTGGGGCCTGATCCTCTTTGCAGCCTGTACCCTGGTAAATCCCTAGTGTTTAGCAAAATGCTGGGCTCGTCGTGAGCTGCAGGTTCTCAAGAAAGTTTGCTTGATGTTGGGGAAAGAAGGTGCCTCTTAGATGGGCATGCAGTGCTTGTCTCTGGGCTGGACATCCATTGTGACTCAATGCCTTTGCCTTGTAGGCTGGAGTGATGTTCCCTTGCTGGTCTTCTGGGGTCTGTAGCTGCCAGCGATGGGGATGCCCCTAGGCTGGTTATGGGACCCTGTGGGGAGGTCCTACCTTGTGCTCTCCAGGAAAATACCCCCATTGAGTCTTATTCAAATGAGAGCAAATGAGAAATGGCCCGAAGTCACTCTTTAGAGGAGAAAAAATTCCCCATTGGCCATGAGGAATAGGTGAGAAGGGGCAGGGGTGAGTGGGGAGAGCTCTGGACAGTGTGGGAGCTGATCACTGTTAGCTGCTACTCACCCAGCCCCTGCTCAGCTCAGGGAGATACTGGAGTATGGCTTGTGGGAGATATCTTGAGTCTGAGGTGGAGGATGCTGATTTACACTCCTGTCTATATTTGCAGCAAATGTGTAATAATGTCTATTTTGGGACATGGAGCACATTTGTGATTTTTCTTTCACCCTGGGTTTTTTTTCAGAGACTGTGAACCAAACATTAGTGTGTGATTGCAGTTCCTATTCTAATAACAAAGGAGACTATAGGTAGGAGTTGGTAGCCTTGAGGATTGCCTTTTTTCCCCTAAATCAAGCCACTTTAACACCTTTTGAGTAAGGCTGCCTGTCAGATACTTTGCACCTGACTGACAACTTCTGCAAGAAGCATTTTGCTTTCATTAATGTGACAAAAACCTGCAAGCAGCAAAGGTTGGGGCTGGGGTGTTTCTGTGACACCATGTGGCAGTTCTGCTTGGAGAAATCCCACACTTCAAAAGAGTGTGGATTTTAATGAAGCGACTTGAATTTTTCATGAAAGTTGCTGGAATTTATTTTGTAAGATGTGTTTAACATGGTAAAGGCGTTTCAGGCACTTGAGGCCAGTTTGCCTGTAGCAGCCACAGGGCAGCCTGTGCTTGACCACAGAGAAAAAAAAGGGAAGCTCAAATAGCTACAAAAGGCTTTTTCCCAGGGCTGCAATCCCTTATTGATGCCCCTACCCTGGAAAACTGGGACACAGGAGTTTCTCAAATTCTGTGGAATGTGGGGACACAGGAGTTTCTCAGATTCCTGTAACTGTTTGCTCTTTAATGTCTCCTGACTGTAACCCTATTTCCTGAAATAGCTCAACCTTTTGGCTAAAAATAAATAAAAAATCAAACAAAAACCTCAGCCTGGGATAAACAGCTGCATGGAAGCATTTGTGTGCAGTTAAAGTTTGGAGAAGTTAGGAATTGCTGTAAGGAGGGACTGAAAAGCACTGGTCAAACATTAATGATAAGAGGTGCTGCCAATTAAGCCTGTGGTGTGCAGAACCTTTTTTTGTAGAGAATTACATGTGTCTGGGCTGTATTTTATTCTTCACTCAATACCATTTTTGTCCCCAGCTGGTATTTTGCTGAGAATAATGATGATTGTCTGGGCTGTGCGGGGAAGGTTCAGAACTGAGCTGACTGGAGTTGCAGCTGAAGGCATGGCAATTTGCTTTTAACAATAAAAGTTGTAAAAGCTAACAGGCCATCTATTAATAGCAAGCTTTTCAGCCTTGCCTTTAATTTCATCGTGTTGCTTTTAGTTTATGCACTTCCTTTCTGATTAAAACTGCTGTTTTCTGGCTGTACCTGTCTCTCTCAGTGGAGAGACTTTTTTTTTTTAACCTTAGTTAAAAGCAAAGCTGGTGGAGACTATGTGGTGTCTGTAAGTTCTGACTTACAGGCCTTCACACCCAAATTAGTTGTTGCCTGCCAGTGATCACGTTTTTTGACGTGCAGATTGGGTTCTGTGAGCATCTTCCTCCCATGGCAACACGCTTGCATCTCTTACCCAAGGTGTGCAGCAGGAAAAGACCCTTTGGCTGCTAATTCCTTGAGGTGTGGGACTCTGTGTCCACTTGGAAGGCTTGAACCTGCCATCCTTGCTGAGAAAACACCGGGGTGGCCAAATGAGGGAGCATCCCTGTGTCAGGGATCTGCCTGCTGGAGATCTCAGGGGTGAGGGAAGTCAGCAAGCTGCCCAGCCTGGCTGGGGTGCCTGGGAAGGGGGAGTTTTCCAAGGAACTTGAACAGAGGGTGACTGAGTGTGCTGTTAACCCATTTGTTTTTCCCTGAAAATGTTTGCTTAGGGGATTTTTCAAGGGAGTTTCCTGTATTTAGTTGTGTGTAGGAGGCGGGTGCTGAGGCCGGAGGGCAGCCGGAGGTTTTCCTGCACTGCTCAGCCAGTCCCTCCAGTGGCTTTCTGCCCAAGTGTCCCCTGCTGAGCCCTGCTGAGGGGAGAAGCCAGCAGCTCTTGCCCTGTGCCAGGACAGATCCCGAGGTGATCTTATTAAATAACTCTGCGTTTAGAGTGAAATCTTTTCACTGCTCATCTCAGAAATAATTCTGTGCTTGCAGAGGTCTGGCATTGGGAAGGACAGGCTGGTTTTTCTCAAGCAGGTTTTTTTGCCAGTGCAATACAGAGGCTGTTGTGGACTTTACCTGCCTGTGCCCTCCCTGGCCAGTGGACCTGCATCCAGACCTGGGCTTGGAGCCCCACGGGTGATGCTGCATGGGAGCCAGGAGAACCTGGTGTGCATCTCCTGCAGTTCTGTCCTGGCAGCTTCCCCATCTCTTCCAAGTAGACAATTTTTTTTCTGCCTACTTTAATTACCAAGCAATATTAAGGTTCAGGTTTTTGGGTGTTTTTTTTAGTGTTTTCTGTTGTTTATCTGGATATTTACAGTTTTCTCTCACTTGGGACTGTGCAGACACCAGACTGCAGGCCGGACTGGTCCCCAACAGCTTGGTGTGTTGGACTGTGGCTGGTTTTTTGCCCAGTGGTGATTAATTGCTGTCACTCAGGAGCCTCACACTGCTGGGTTGTTGTTAGCAGTGAGCACAGTGTGAAGGACATGGTGAAGTGGACTGTGCTCAGACCTGCCTTTAGGGACACTGTGCCAGTCAGAAAGTGTGTCGTACTCGTTGGAAATAGGTAATAAGGACTCTGCTGCTCATGTTGCTGATGATTGTAAGCCATTTCTATTATTATTTTAAAATTGTCTCCTGTAGTTTTACTCTCCTGTGACTCCCTGCACCCTTTCCACAGGCTGACTCCACAACCACCAGGCAGCCCTGACTGCTTTCAGTGTAATCACCATGCTGCAGTTTGTTGAATTGCTTTGATTTATCCAACATCCCACCACTGACTGGTTTACTGTGTTTGCCTGAATTGGTTAACATTTGATTTGGGCAATTAGTACTTTGGGGTTTTTTGCAATAAACTTGACTTCAAGACTTGTGTGTGAAGCTTTTGTGTAAATTGCCATCATTCTTCCATGGTAGGAGCAGTGCTGGTGCTGCCTGTGTGCTGGGGGGAATGGCAGTAGGTGGTAGGCTGGTTTAAAGCTGGGTTTAATAACTTGTACCCTGGGGAAACAGTGAAACTTTTCTGTTTTAAAAGGTCTCCTCCTGCCTCTGCCCTCACCTGGCTCTTGCCTGGCAGCAGCACAGCTGCTGGGTCAGGAAAAGCTTGTTTTGCCCAGAAGCTCCAGTGGCTTCAGTATATATATGCATTAAATATGCATGCATGCAATATATGCACATTAAATATGCATATATGGAATATATAGAGATGCATTAAATATATATATTTATTTTTGCTTATGGGCTCTTTCTTGGGCTTGGCCAAAAACCAGGGAGCTGCTGGCCAGTGGTTGGCACAAGGCACCACTTTGATGGCTGCAAAGTGCACTTGGATATTGAGCGGCATATGGGGCAGTGGGATGGGGAGAGCAGCTGGGGGGGCCTCACTGGTGGGAATCCCAGGTATTGCTTCTCCTCCCCTCCAGTGCTTTTGTGTTCTCATAGAGTTGCTTGCTACCATGGATGCTGATCAGAACCAATAGTGTGTAAAATGTTTAGCTCCTTATGCAATCTCTTCCACATGTGATTTGTAGTTTATCTGCTCTTGTGGGCACCTGTTACATCTTACTCCACTGATATTTTTTTTTCCCCCAAAAATCTGTCACGTTGTTTGAGATGGATTTCCAGCTGAAGCCTATTTAGTCTAAAAGCATACCTGCTCTGGTCATCCAGTCCTAACTGATAGTGCTTGTAGTTCAGAGACATTTGTCCTGTTCTCTTTAATGAAAGCTTAATGCATTTATTTTTGATCCATCTGTTTGTAAAGAGCTTTTTGTTTTCCCTCTGCAGCAGAACGAAGCGTAAGCCTCTGTGAGGCTGTCCTAGCTGGGTATTTTGAGAGCAAATCAGGCTTTTAATTTTTTTTCACAACTTGAACATGATTCTTGTTAACCTCCTTTGTGGCCTTGGCTGAGTAATGCTTTGCTGCAGGCTTTTTGCTCTGTTTTCAACTGAATTTTTGCAGGTTCTATAGTTGAAAGTACCCCAACCTGGCTTCTGTAGGGCAGTATCTGGAGGAATTGGTAATTCTTGCTGTGTATTTTCAAAGGGTCTTTACAGCTTGCAAGTCTTAAAGTGCTGTACACTTTAACAAGATTTTATAGGACTACTAAAGCGAGAAACAGAGGCATCAGTCACTTGGTAGATGTAATTTGTTTGCAGTATTGTGGCAAATGCACTGATTTGCAAAACAGAGGGATCCTATTTTTCTTGTACTATAAAGGACATAGAAAAGCTGAGTAAGATGTGCAACAGGCTAGACTAGACAGTTTGAGGTGCTTCTTTGGCATTGCAATCCAAGACCTCTTCAGCAGTAATACAAATTAAATACTGCTTGACTGCAGCGACGCTGTGCTCCATTACCGGAGCCTCAATTGGCTTAAGAGGGGAAAAAATAAAAAAAGATAAAAAACCCAAATTCACTGCCAGAAAATTAAATGCAGGGGAAAAAAAATGCACTTTGTGAGAAGCTCTGTGATCTTTTATGATTTCTGTGTAATTCCTCTCAGGGTTTGCACAAAGCCAAGCAGCTGCTATCTGTTGAGACCTAGACTGCACTGGGGGTGGTGCAAAGCCAAGCTAAAAATGCAGTATTAATATGGGGTTTTTTTGTTTGGTTTGGGTGGTGTTTTGCATGCCACTTTTGTTCACTCTGAGTTGTGGAAGGGTTTTATTGTTTTTGTTTTTTTCCTTCTTCCTTACAGCTCACCTTTTCTTATATTGTTTGCTCAGGGAGGGAGCACAGTAAAATTAGCTATGATGCCCAGAGGGCTGTTGCCCTTGTGTCAGCCAAATTAATATTGTGGAGTGCATAATTTCCACGGGGTGGTTTCTTTCAGTGCAGTTGAATGGATGTAAGTAGGACTTTTCACTTGACAAGTCCCATTCTTGTAAGTGCATAGTGGGAAGCAGTCATGCAGAGAGAGGAAGCCTTTGGATGAAGGAGCTTGTTTTGGATGACTGTGGGAGTAGGAACGCTCTTGTCCCACTGCTTGGCTATGGATAGCCCCTGATAGGATAGGATGGAGATGGCTGAGGCATCTCCTGTGATGCTGTCCTGTTCTCCAGCACAGGATGGGCTCGCTTCTGCAGTGGGTGGTGCTGTGATGGACCACACTGAAACCCTTGAGCTCCAAGCCCAACATTCTATGGCCAGTTCAAACCACAGCTCCATGTCCCTGTGGATAAGCAGATTTCCTTCCTGCTACCCATTCAGACTGCTGTGCTGCTGGCATTTCTTGGCAGGTCCTCACTCAGCCCTGGGCAGCCTGTGCTTTGCAGGAGCTGCTGTGCAGCTGCCTTACCCAGTCCGGCAGGAATGTGAGCCAGAGGATTTCCTGAAGATAAACAGTTCTAGGCCACATGTTGAGGATTTCTCTCCTGACTGAGTGGATTGCACTGATCTTGTATCCTGGTATGACTGTGCCTGCAACCCTGAGGATTAATCTATTGGTCACTGTGGTATCTGGAGAGGAAAATATTCCCAGTAGAGTCTGGGGCATGTGGAGCA